>PVKM010005161.1:0-48998 GCA_004027735.1 Carollia perspicillata
ACATATATATGAAATTTGTATGTAAAGAGTATTTTATAATTCATGGGAAGAAAGCCTTCAAACAGTTTGCACTTTTTATATCAAAAGTGCTTCATAAACATTGAGTTGGCCAAAAAGTATGTTTGGCTTTTTTCCACAAGATGGCTTTAGTAGCACTTTGTTGTCTTTAATTTCATTTGAAACAATTTTGTTAGATTGTATTATGACAGCTGTCATATATCACCATATATTTTTTAAAAACATCAAAATTGGTGAATTTTTGTTGAGCCAATTTAGTATTGAAGATGGAAGAAAATAAGCCACATTTTTGGCATATTATGCTTTATTATTTAAAGAAAGGTAAAAATGCAATTGAAATCCAAAAAAAAATTGTGCAGTGTATGGAGAAGGTGCTGTGACTGATGGAGTGTGTCAAAAGTGGTTTGCAAAGTATTGTGCTGGAGATTTCTTGCTGGATGATGCTCCATGGTCGGGTAGGCCATTTGAAGTTGATAGCAATGAAATTGAGACATTACTTGAGAACAATGGATATTAGACCACATGGGAGAGGGCCAATATGCTCAGAATATCCAAGTCAATAAAGTTATTGGTGAAAATAAAGAATGTGCTTTTATTTTACGGAAGAATATACATGATTTTTTTGGCCAACCTAACATGAAATCATTTTACTTTTTAAATTAAGTTAATAAAATGTACATGCTCTCTAAAGCAACTATACCTCCTCACTTACCATTCCTTGTAAATACAAATAATGTAATTAGTGCAATGGTCCCTTCTACTTGAAATTGCTTTGTGAGATAGGAATAGAAGAGTATCCTTTAGCATACATAAAATTAAGCTCCTGGGATTCTTCAAGGGAAATAACACTGTTTTCTGCTAATCTTAGTGTCTTTATGAGATTAGTACTCATTAGCACTTAAATACTCTGGTCCTATAGCATTAAAAAATGAAATAACAGCATATTCTACTAACTAAAACAAAGGAAGCTATGTTTTCTGTATCTTGTTAAAATATACCTGCCTATGAATACATGAAAAGGGCAAAGAACTAACTTATAAAATATTTTTTAAACCCATTTAGTTATAGTTGTCCAAAATAAACTTATTAAAGAAAAAGAAGTAGAGGAATTAGAAGTTCAGTGTTATTTAAAGGCCAGGAAACCTGACTGTGGTGGTGGCTTGTCATTCTTTTGGTGTCCCAGCCTCTGAGCCTTCTCTGACACGGGGGCCTTGTCCATGGCGGGAGCAGCATTGGAATGCGGAGTGTGCCAGCTACTGAAGAGTGGAGATGATAGGATCTCACTTTCCTGTTCTCCTTTGTAGCAAAGACATAAGCATGACTGAAATTGCCAATGAGATGCGTTCATCTAGAACTAAGTGGGCATTTGGTGTGCAGGGATGTGTGGCCTGGGGCCTCTTTCAGGGAAGTCGTATCCTAGCTATCAGCGCAGTCTGGTGTTTGGAAACGTAGAGCTGACTGGGCTGGTTATAGCACTTAGCATCTTGTCTGCTGTGACAAGATGGACTTGCCACACATTTTGTGGACTTACGTCCTCCGATGACTAATCTCAGTGAAAATCTGGTGTATTTTTTCTGTGTATTTTTTGACTTAATTTTCTAGTTATCCTGGCAGTTATATGAACTAACCAAATTTGTTTTTAAAATTATTCTATTATTAAAGAGACATAGTTTTACGTGGTTTGTAATTTAGATTCCTAACCGATTCAAAGTGGAATTGGTAGCTATATGGTAGTATTAACCACATTTAACATAAAATATTGACAAAATTTGTTATTTTAATACTCAGAATGAAAAAATATCAGCAAGTTATATTAACAAAATATCAGGAAATATGTTTGATTATCTTAGTTTTTAAATGAAAAGATACATTCAAATGAATAAATATTTTGGCATATATTATAGTGGAAAATATTTTAATTTTATAGTGGGAAAAAAGAAGAACCTCAGAGACTGTCAAATGAATTAGCTGGGTTTTCTATTTTCCACCATGTGGCTTTGGGTAAGTCATTTAAACTTTTTTACTTTTGATTTCATTCCTCATATGGAGAATAAGAGAGATACTATTACTATGATTGTTGAATTAGAGGTGATACAATACACTTAAAATGCTTATCACAATGTCTATAGCATGCAAGATGTTCACAAAATTATATTATGTACTATATTACTGGATATTAATAAGTTATTTTCTCAAATTATTCTGTCTTGATGTGGGTTTTAGCTCAATGTGGTTCTTAAATACAGTGGTATCTTGGTACTTGTTGGCTTCAGAGCTCGCCAAACCTGGTACTCACTAGAGAAAATTTTCAACACTTGGTGCTTGTTCACCACTCATCACACTTGCTGGAACTTGTATGAGTCATGTTGCCACCCTGCAGGAGAAAATGCTTCATCTATCGTCACTTGCTCACCACTTGTCCAGTACCAAGGTACCACTGTATGTAAGGTGAATTCTGAGCCAGTCTGCCCATGTGTGTGGCATCACTCGATAACTGCAGTTGATGTCCTGGTTGATGGTTTGGTGTCTCTATTGTGTTGATGATTATATATTATATATTTTATAACATCCTTGTCATGCAAGAAAAGGGGAATGTTGATTAGAAATTTGTAAGGTTGTTTAAACTGCAGTATAAAGTATGAAAAATACTTTTGTAAAGTGTGACTCTTCATTCATGTTTGTATTTTGTATCTTTCCTGACGGACTAATACAGATGCTATAGGTTTGCAACCCTACCTTAATTTTCCATTTTACTGCGTCGCTTAAGCTCACGCTGAAGATCTGTGAAATAAGAGTAATGTTATCTGTTCCTGTACCTTCAACAGTGTTTCTTCACATTGACTTTAGGTAGCTTTTGATATAACACTAATCTTTTGATAGTTTCCTTGGTATATGGTCTGACAAGATGTTCTAGACATATCTTGTGTTTTCTGCCCCAGATACATCTATATCTCTTTATTCACACTAAGGATTGCAGATTCCAAGGACAGATAGGATAACAGAATTAGAATCTCACATAACTGTTAACATTCTTATTTAACTATGCTAATTATGCTACAACCATTATGAGTCATAAAATAAATTGTATATTTGTCCTTATTTCACTATATTTTTAAATAGTCATATATCTACATTTATAGAGCATATAGACTGTATGTGATGATTTCTCTGTCCTAAAACACTCACTGAGTTTTGGTGTGAATGCAGATTTTTATTTACTGTGCATGTGTCTTCATGGCAGTGTCTGCCTCATCATTTTGTTTCTTTGAGATCCGAGCTGCACTAGATTCCTCTTTCCAAACTCTCTGTAGCTTATACACTTGCAAACGAGTTTAGCTTAATGAAATGCTTGGTTTATATTTTCATTTTTTGCAACCCTAAATATATTTGTTTCAGTATAACCTATTGCTGTTGAAAACCTGTATAGCAATTTCAATTTGGTATTTGTTGTTTTTGTTTTTTTTTTTTCATTTCATAAGAGTGATTTGATCTTTTTACTCGGATTTAAATGATGTCTCTCTTCCTCTCCCTTCCTCTGCTTCTCCCCCCCCTTCACTCCTCTCCTTCTTCTCCTCCCCCTGAGTAAAAGTTTGTGTGCATTGAGGAAGTTGGCATGGAAAGGAGGTGTCATTTTGGAAATCACTTCATTTGATGACTTCAGTGTGCCTGGTGCTGCTTATACAACAGTCCTCTGAGGCCAGAAGTGATGAGAGCAGTTGATGCTCTAGAACGAGGCCTGATAATGTCAGTGGGGAGGATACTGTTCTGGAAGAGTGTGGAATAAGTGGTGGCACTGAATCCTCAGAAGCAAATGGGTTTACTAACTTGCAGGGATCTGAAATGATAATTTATGAGCCATGGTGTTCCCAAGACATAGCAAAATGGCAGCCCATGACAATATTGCTTAATTTATAAACCAAAAATTTCAAGAGTCAGTGAGAAAAATGCTGATGCCAGTGGCTATAATGGCAACTCACACTCTCTCAGATACTTCCCAGATGTAAGTGGTTCTTGGACCAAGAACTCACAGATGGAATGGGAGACCAGGTTCCCTTGAGAAAGAGACCTTCAGTGTCATCACAGTGTTTAAAATAAATATTAGCTGACTTTCCCCAAAGGACCTAAATTTCTGTTTAAGTTACTACATTTGAGGAAAAAGGAAACCAATTCCTTTGAAACCTGTGGGGTTCAGCTGACGCAGACACCATCATGATCCCTCACCACTTAGTGCAGAAATCTAAAAAAGCCAGAGGGTGAATGGCATGTTGGTACGATTTCATCACCTAGGTGTCCTATGTTTCTGCTGACCAAACCGGCGGTTATTTCTCTAGCCCGTAGATGTGTAATTGAGATGAATATAATTAGTGGCCAGAAGAACACTCACAATGATTTCCTGGTCCAGGAAATTAGGGTGATTATGCTAAGAAAAGCCAGATGGAAGTCTCTGAATCATCCTGCTCTAATGGAGAAGGTGGTAAGTCAGAATCAGTGCCATATCCCATGTGGAATGTTAGTGATACCGTTTTTAAAGGTTGCAATATAACCAGTTCCTCATCACATTTTATTTAATTCACTAATAAAACCACTGCAAGAAACAAGTGGATATTGACAGAAGACAGTGAACTGCCTAAACATAATGAAGTTGTAGTTCCCAAGGTGGCTGCTATGGTGGGTGTGATTTTTTTTTTATTAGAAAAGATTTAATCAGTTCTGGAGGTTGGAATATAGCTAATGATCTGGTGGCGTGCTATTTTCAATCTCCATTAGGAAAGAAAGTCTGAACCAGTTCGCATTTAGTGTTTTGCCCCAGAGCTGTGATAACTGTCCTTTACATTTACAAATAGATCGAAATGAAATTTGGCTACCTTGTTGTTCCTTAGATCAGATTAGTTAACTCTATTAATAAACTACATGGAGGGGACCTGACAAATTAGCAAGTACTTTCACTTTGTTGGTAAGATTCATAGGCACCAAAGGGTATGTATCACCGAGTCTTTAAGGGCTCCAATTACCTGGAGATGCCAGGACATTCTTTCAATAGAAGGACAAATTATCACATGTCACCTCTCCCACCACCAAGAAAAAGAAGAGCACTCCATAGACCTTTTAGGGTTTTGCAGCAGAATACTGATCTTTTTGGAATATGGCTCCAACCTATGCATTAGGTAATTCTAGGTTACCATTTTCAGTGGACCCAGAAGGCTCTATAGCAGGCCCAGGCTCTGACACAAGCAGCTGTTCAGCTCAGTCATTTCAGGTGAAAGCCTTGAAAGTGCTGGAGATAAATCAGCTTGTCATATTGAGTTTCTGGAAACAGTAATAGAGGAATAACACTGACGACTCCTACCTATCTGGAGAAAGGTTGTTATTTCAGTAGACGAAAACCTGCAGAAACCAGCAGTTTTTAACATGGTACCAAAGCCCAGGAGAAACTGCACACCTGACCACAGGACAGTGAGTGATGATGGGATCAGAGCTGACACATGTGGATTTGCTGTGTCAGACGTGACAAATTCTAAGTCTGGGTAGTGCAGCAGCAATCTGTCATCATGGAAATGGTACATGTATGACGCAGTCTAACCAAATGTAGAGTGCGTAAGTAAGTGATAGATATCATTGTGTATCTATGTCATCTCACTGTTGTTGAATGAATAAATTGCCTGCTAAGTTTCACTTTGGAGTGGCAGATATTCATACTTCCACCTCCACACTTCATTCTGGCTCTGACAGCAAGTCCGAGGATTTTCCTTTCCTTCTTTTCTTCCATGCTTCCAGAGGATCTTTCCCTGGAACCTGAAAAGGGCTCAAGTGGGTCTTGGTTTGGGAGGGTATGAGGCTGGAATAACCATGTTAAAGCTGGTGAATAAAGGGATATAACAGAGTAGAAGGAGTAATCAAGGTAGTGGTCCATGAAGTTCATGAAGGAAAGTAATGTGGTGGTCCTTAGTCCATTTTTTCCCCTCTTTAATCTTACCACTGTTCTATTACTACCAATTAGTTGTTGCTCTGCTCAGGTATTGTGAATATTTAGTTGTTTTGCACTGAGGAATTCTTATAACACTGATTATGTGGGAGCATGCAATTCTGAGCTCACGTTGAATAAATTGAATAAACAAGAACTCTTGCTACACTATTCATTCACAACTTGAGGACCGCATATGTCAAAGGCAAGGTCTTTGACAATATTTTTCAGTATTGTGTCTCAAAAACATATGTGTTTCATGAAAATACAAAATATATTTTCTTTGAAGGAGAAGATATTTTCATAAAATACTGCTTAATATACATTATAAAATAACTGTTGGATTTACTCCAGATAAATTATTGATCATTTTTCTTGGGAGAAGCCAAGACTTTTAAGTAGTGGGTAAATTTTTGTTTTAGCTCCATAAAATAAGTTTTAAAGTATTTTATATTATATTGTTTAAATTTTATTTCAACACTAACGTGTCAGCAATAACAGCAACTCAGGAAATTATTAAACTACTTAAATATATTTTGTTTAATAAGCCATTCATTCTTTGTAATTACAAGTTTACTATCTGGTAGCAAGAATATAATTTTAAAAGTTTTGCCTACATACAACCTGAATTTCCCCAGATATCAAGTGCCTGGGGATCACATTAGCAATATTAATATGAAATCCCTGGGCTTCATGTCATCTACACCTTATCATGGAGGTCCTTTTGATGTTTTCATCTCAAATCTCTCTTTATTCTTTCTCAGGGATTTTCTGGAGGTCCCAGGACGTGTCCCATTTGTCTTTTACAAGCACATTCATTTTGCTGGGTGCTATTCTGCCAATTCCATACTTGTGTCACCATTCTTCAAAAGGCACGATGGTGTTATACCTGTCAGAAATGGGGCCCCCCTGAGTATTTTTGTCCCTACAATGTCTCCACTCTCACACTGACGACAGCACATTAGGAAATGCGGAGGGTGCTGCCACTGCGTGATGTGCTCTGGCTCACCTGCTGCTCCTGCCCCTGTGCCCGCTCTGTGCACCCCCAGAAATGCACTGAGGCAGCAGTGGTTTCAAAGCTGTTTCGCTCTGCCCCTGGGGAAGTGCCCGGCAATCCTTCTCTCTCTCTGGTGACACATTCTCTTACGCTTAGAGACTTTCTGAAGAAGTACTTATTATACCTCGCCTCAGATAGTTTTAGGCAATCTTTTCTGTATTTATTTTATTTTTGTTTTACTTTATAATCTACCTCCTTTCTGTAGTTCTCAAGCATGAATCCATTAAGACAGTCTGTGATAGAAACATCAGCTTTTCTGACAAGTAATACTTTCTCTGAGCATGCTCTTAAAGCAAAAAGCTTTTGGTATAAGCACATCATAGCGCATCTTCAAATTCTACTTGAATTATTAAGTGCACACTCAAACCCCCCACCACAATTGTAATCAATTTGCAGAAAGAATAACATTTTAGAGAGTTTTCTTCCAAGTTTTCTTTATAACAGTGCTGAATTGAAATGCCCTATTCCAAAAAAAGACAATATTGATTAAGAAAAAAAGGGCATTAGGTAATACAATATAGAACATACACAATAAATCAAAAGCCTGTGTATTTTATAATGCAATTTATTTCACATGAGATCTTGAAAATCAAATGAAGACTGCTTTGTCTCTTGTCCTTTACCACCACCGAAAACCTTAACTTGATTGAAAATAGAAAATAGCAACTTATATAAATTATGAAATATATTATAATGATTGTAACAATTCATTTATTGATTGCTACACTCACAATCAGCATTTTAAAAGCATACAAATGCCTTACAATAGAAAATAAAAAATAGCATACTATAATGTAAAATAAACCAAATATTAATTACTAAGAAACTTTTCTTGATCTGTAGGTGGGAATATGCAAAAACCTAACCTAAGGATTTATCTGAACACATTGACAAGTGTATTAAACATTGACAAAAATGTATTAAGCATTGACAAAAAAACATCAGCCAAAATTCTTTTAGAAGATCAATGACTTAGGTCACTACCTAGAGTTAGGCCAAAGTTGGCATATTAGGATAAGATTTCCCCCACTTCAGGAAATGAGAAGCATAAATGGTAGGTACAAAATAGACGGGGGTGGGGGGTGTTAATAACAGTGTGGGAAATGGAGAAGCCAAAGAACTCATATTATGACCCGTGGACATGAACTAAGGTGGGGGAATGATGGTGGGAGGAAGGTAGAGGGAGGGGGGAAATAAAGGGGAGAAAAAAATGGGACAAATGTAATAGCATAATCAATAAAATACATATTTAAAAAAAAGATTTCCCCTACTTCAGACAATGGATGGCAGCTTGGGGATTCCCGAGAACCCATACTTCTGACCAGCTGGCTCCACATTTGAGAGTTTCTGTTATACCCTCATGTTCAGTCATTCATTAGAGTGACTCACAGAATTTGTGGAGAACACTGTACTTGCAATTTTATTAGAGCAGAAAGGACATAAATCAGAATCAGCCAAAAGGAGAGATACACGGAGTGAGGGTCCCAAACATAAAGCTTCTGTGTCCTCAAGAATCTGTCATCCTTCTCCCATTTAAATATGCAGCAATACACACAGAGTATTGTTCACCAGGGAAGCTCACCTGAGCTTTAGTGTCTAGATATTTTTATTGGGATTTCATTGTATAGATGCAATTGATGAAATCATTGACATGTGATTGAACTCAATCCATATCCCCCCCCTTCACTCCCTTGAATTGGGGCTGATAGCCAGTAGCTCAATCTCCACCCTTCTCATCAATCACATTGTTAGTCTCTCTGGCATGGCCAGCCCACTTCTTGAGACATCTCATTAAGGGCATACCATGCATGAGTCACCTTGTTAACATAAATAATTAGGAGACACCATGAATAACAAAGACATTTCTAACAGTGGGGAAATCCTAAAGATTTAGAGGTCCTCTCCCAGGAACCAAGAACAAAAGCTAGCCAAAATCATTAGCATACAACAGAACATCTGTCCATGACCTTTATTACTTTTGTTTAGCCTTTCTTTTTCAAATTCTTTATGCCTGCAATTTTGAATTACCTCCTGCTCTATAGTAAATTACTTAATTTATGTGAAATTTATTACATTTTTTATTAAACTGCCTTAGACATCCTTTTTGATCTCTCCATTATTATTTTTATTATCTCATTATTAGCAGAAAATTGTGCTACCACATTATAAATTGGTAGTTTCCAAGCAGATAGCATCTTCATCATTTATACAACAAATAAGATAAACCCAAAGAAAACCATACTAGAACACATCATAATTGATTGTACTATTGAAACTAATATCCAAGGTATACTAGATTTATCATATTGATCACTTCACAAGTTACATAAGTGTTTAATCATTCTGTTGTGCACCTGAACTAATATAATGTTGTATGTCAACTTGTAACTAAAAATAAAAAATATTAATTAAAAGTAAAAAAAGAAAATAATAAAGATAATTTTTTGAAAGCAGTCAGGGAGAAACAATACATTATTTGCAAGGGAAAACCAATTCAAATGAAAGTCAGTTTCTCATCTGAAACTGTCCAGGCCAGAAAGAAGTGGCATATTATTCATCTATGAGCTGAAATAAAAGAATTGTCAATCATGAATTCTACATCTGGTAAAATTATCTTTAAGAATTATAAGATAATAGAACATTCCCACAGAAAGAGAAATTGAGAGAATTTGTGACTAGGGTGTCTACACTTAAAAACTGGCTGAAGGAAGCTTTTCAAACAGAAAAGCAATGATTAAAGAAGGATCTAGGAGCATCAGGGAGCAAACATCAACAGTGGAGAGAGCAGAATATGGGTACTTACAACAGACTGTTCTTTTTCTTATATTTTTATGAGTATTTATGTAAACATTTCTTATCATTTTATGAGTACATAAATATATGATTTATAAGTCATAGTTGATACAAAAATTATAACACCATATGATCCTCAATATGACATTTAATACTGGAGAAAATAAAAAGAACTAAATGGAAATGAGGTTTATTTACTTAAAGGGTGACATGTGGGTACCAGTAGACTGTTAGAAGCCACATATGACATTATAATATCATACTTGAAATGGAAAATAATTTGTTAGTTTTATCAGAGAAATAATGTGCTGTGGCTTCCATTAAAACAAAACAAAACACTCACGTTGCTGGGTGAAGAATTAATTCTATGGGGATAAGGGAAATTGGGAGATTATTAAATTAATTTCTTTGAAAGATAGCTTGGCACAGTGTAGCAGTATTAGAAATGATGAGAAAGGGTAGATTCTGCATATATCCCAAAAGTCATAAATTATCATAAAATACCAAAATGATGACCACCAATATCGAATCAAACATATGAATTTTTGTTGGGGATCCATTTCTTACCTGTTGAATCACACCCATATCACTAGGTCATGCAACTTACTTGTTTTCCTAGGCCCTTTTTGATGCCATTCTCACCTAGTCTGTCTCCATTTATTAAGGGTATGCTACTGTGTATGCCCAAATTTATGGTTTGGTGGGTGAGATGCTACTCATTTACGATGGGCAACTCGGGATGCAGTGCAGCTTGTTGTGACCTAGCCAAGTATTTATTACTAAGGCCTCCTGTGAAGCCTTTTCAAAATAAGAAAAGTTAACACAAAGATAGAATTCCTTTGTTTCAACACCTGACGCGTTTGTTGTATGTGCTGTGATTCATCTGCAGTGTCTGTCATAAGGCTTTGTGCAATTCCTATCTGCCAGATAATTTCAGGGAATATTCTATCTACTGACTCATTGGCCCGATGGCCAAGCAGCTTTCCTGGCAGTCTAGAACTGAACTAGATATTTTCTTGCAAGCTCCCTGAAAACATGCTATTTCTGGGGATACTAAAAAATGGATTATGGTTATGTGCCCAAATGAATTATAGTTTTCCTGAAAAGTGCAAAGAGGCCATAAAACATTTTTAGTTAGAGAAAGGGCCAAATTTAGCAACTTTTCTTTTGGAAGGGATGTCTCAACCAGACCTATATCAAGTGTCAGTAAACCATAGCTTGTGGGCCAAATCCAGTTCACTGTCTGGTTTATAAAAGCATTTTGTGGGGAGCAGTCACATTTATTTCTTTACATATTGCCTATGGCTGTTTCATGTTACAATGGAAGGATCGAGTAGTTGTGATAAAATTGTATGGCAATACCTAAAACATTTACCATTTGCCTTTTTAAAAAATTGTTTGGCAAATCTTGCCCAAGACCAATGGACACCTAGGAATTTTACTGAGTGACCGGTCATGTTTTCTGTGGTATTTATTTCTTGCACTCTGGCATGGATGTGTCTTATTGATGTGTCTATTTCCTGTTCATCAGGATTCAATCAGCATAATACCATAAATTTAATAAGCCAACTTGATGTCCTGTACAATGTACATGTGATATAATTCCTATGATTATGTTATACCATTGGCCTGGTCTGTCGATATAAACCTGAGGCACAGTAGTGAAGACATACAGGTGGCTATGCCAACTGAAAGCAAATGGTTTATGATGGTATTTATCAGAAATTTAGAGGAAGTTTAGAGGAAAAAAAGTTTTTGTGTTCACTAGCTTCATGTGTGTTCCAGAGGATATGTGCATCTGTTCAACCAATGAAGGCATATCAGGATTAGCAACTGTAGTTGAGGTCATTGCCTGTTTAAGTTTATAAAAATTTGTTATCATCATGCAAAATACAGCTCTCTTCTGCACAATTCCAATAGGTACATTAACTTTGAAGGGGATAGGAGTTACTATTGCCTGCCTCTTTCAAACCCTTGATAGTGACACTAGTATCTAATTTTTCTTTTAGAAATGCAAATCTACTCTGATTTACTATTTTGGTAGATTGAACAAGCTCTTGTGACATCTATTGAGTTTGCACTACAAGATTAGCCTCATGATCTCTCTCAATGAACTAATATAAAAACTTTGACATTTGCTGTATGCTACTATTACTATTTAGCATTTTAGTGCTGGTATAATCACAGGATGGGATCAGGGAAGCATTCAACTGACCAAGAGACAAACCTTAGACTGGTTACCCGAATGTCATCTGTCCCAACTCTTACTAGTGAACTAGTGATGTTTTGGTGTCCAAAAATCTGTGTAAGATAGAGGCAGCATTTAACAATCCCAAAAATATCAAAATATTCCCCGTTACTCATTACCCAGTGCTGTTGCCTGAATTGTGCATCCCCCAAGTTCATGTGTTGAAGCCCTAACCCTTGTGTGATGGTATTTGGAGAAAGGGCCTTTGGCAGAGAACTAGATTTATATGGTATTAAAAGGGTGAGGCATTAGTGCCATTATAAGAAGACACACCAACGAACTTACTCATTCTTTCTGCTGTGAGAGGACACTCCAGAAGGTAGCTGTCTACAATGCAGAGAGTGAGTTCTCACCAGAAATGGACCATGCTAGTACTTTGGTCTTTAACTTCCAGTCTCTAGAATTGTGTGAAAATAAATTTTTGTTGTTTAGCCACCCACTCTATGGTATTTTTTTATGGTAGCCTGAACTAAGACAGACTCGGTACTAAGAGTGAGGAACTGTTGTAAAAAATATCTAAAAATGTGAAAAAAGCTATCACAATGGATAATGGGTAGAGACTGAAAAGGTTTTGAGGGTCATGCTAGAAATAATGTACATTAGGGGCAATTTTAGTGAGGTCCAAAACAGAAATGAGGAACATGTTATTGGAAACTGAAGGAAAGGTGCTATT
Source organism: Carollia perspicillata (assembly GCA_004027735.1). Taxonomy (NCBI): domain Eukaryota; kingdom Metazoa; phylum Chordata; class Mammalia; order Chiroptera; family Phyllostomidae; genus Carollia; species Carollia perspicillata. Next base: position 12,752 of record PVKM010005161.1, read on the forward strand.
CGTGTAAAATGGAAAAGAACTTGCCAGAACTGTGTTGTAGTATTTTGTAGAAGGTAGGACTTTTGAATAATGAAGTTGTATATTTAGCTGAGGAGATTTCTAAGAAAGGTGTTGGAGTGCCATGATTTCTCCTGACTGCTTATGGTAAAACATATTGAAGAAAAAATTACACTGCTTATTCATATGTAAAATGACACAGAAGTGGATCATTTCTTCAACTGCACAAGGAAATCTATTTCAGATATACTTAACACTTAGATATAAAACATAAGACAAAACAAAATTTTTATATTTTAGAATAAAAGCAAGAAGCCTCTCTCTAACCAATAGCCTGGTAAGTGGATAAACCAATAAGAAATAGCCTCAAGAATCTGACCAGATTTAAAGGAAAAACTTCTGTGCAAGGTAATGCATTATCCCCAAGAAAAAAAATATAATTATGGACTTTGGAAACGTACTTGTGACATACATAACTAACCATGGATGAATACGCAGAATTTGTTTTTAAAAATTCCAACAAATCAATAGCAAAGAACAATTAAGTAGAAAATGGAAAAAGTTTATTAACAATTGATTCACGAAGTGATTGAATAACATAAAGGATGTTCAGCCTATGATTAATCACTAAAGTGAACATTAAACAAGAGGAAGATATAATTTGACATATAACAGATTGAAGAATATGTAAAATCTGCCCACATCCAGTGTTGGTGAGAAAATAGCTATAGAAGCATTCACTCTTAGTGACAGTAGAAATTGGGGCAACTACTTTTCAGAACACTTAAAAAATAAGTAACAAAAATGGATTAGGCATATGTTCTGCAACACTTACACAACAAGCATACATTTACTTAGAAGATTATTCTGATGTTTATTGCAAAATTGTTTGTAACCGTGACAATTGGAAGAGACTACATTATGGGACTAACTAAGTGTATCTGGGCATATGTATTTATGTGATTAAATTTATAGAAAAGTGACTGTGTATGATCTTGTGCTATCTACATACACCAAATGGGTAAGTCTGAAAGAATTCTTTTTCAAAAGAGAGCCAGTTGCAGCATAGTAATATTTTTGTTGTTTTCAAAAAGCAGTTTGACCAAATATGACAAATAGTAATATTCAATAAACCTGAGTGTAGGTACATGGGGCTTTGTTATACTATCTTCTTTACATAGATCAAATATTTTTGATACAAACTAAAACTAATACAAATAAAAAGTGGTACAACCCCATGGGCTTCCAGTGACATTTTAACTCTCAGTTTAGAATCACAGATACTAAGAGATTTGGGGATCAAATATGCACTCGGACCAGAGAAGCCATCGCATGGATAGAACAGGTACTACAAGTGATAAAGAACATGCAGCCAGTCTCCATGGGGGACATAGTATCTTGGGTGGTTAATTTTAGAGGCTGGTCAAAAGAAAACTCAGTGTAAAAGAAAGTGCTTTTCTCATTGCCAGAAAAAAATTTGGTTCTTTAAATCTATCACTCAAGAATTAAGGAAATTAAGGTGTTATAAACTTTAGGATAAAGGTTTTAAAATCGTGGCTGAAACTTTTATAGATTTATGTAATAAAACTTTTTCTAAATAATATCACATCATACCTCATTAGGTTCTTGAGCTTAACTTTGTGCTTTAGATTAACTGCTTCCTTCACTTTTGACATTTTAAATGAATGGAAATTAATAAAACAGTAGCCAATTGACACACGATATTTCTTTTTTATTCCATACAAATGTGGTTTAATGTGAGTTTCAATATAAAAGTCAAATGGCATTACATGAAGTTTAAATCACATGCTCTTCACTTGGAGATAAGACTTTGAATCTACTCAAATACAAGGCTAAAATGTGTCAAAAATTCCAAAAGTAAGACCAATAGATTAAATGATAGTGACACAAGAAGTCTAACAGACCTCAAATTAGACATGATAATTAGATATTATTTTTCTTGGCAATTTCACTTTTAATACCACTATGAAATGAACAAAATAGTGTGTTTCCATATTTAACATTATAGGTGCAAGAGAATGTACATTTTAGGAACTATATCAACAGTGTTCATATTTGTGGTATTACTTCATAGAAAAAAATTTTCTCATGGAATTTTGAACATTTTATAGAATTTTAATTTTATAATGAGTATAAAATGACTAACAACAAAGAAATCTTTCAATATTTTACCCTTCCTCTCTACTTGATGTGTTCCCTTATTAAAGAAAAATTAAGAGACAGCAGTTTAAGAAGAGGACTGTTAAATACCTGTTTGGGCTCCATCATCTCTTGATGAGCAGTTTCTTTGTATTTTTGTGTCGAGGGCTCAGGAGACTGGGTGGGACAAGAAAGCCTGCAGAAGCCCTCATAGAAAGTCTGCCTCTGGCTGCTGCTCCGACACTGTCTAGCTGCCTCATTTTGCACATTGTTCATCTTCTCTATACTTACATAATTGATAAATGCAGTAAAATATTTTTGTCTTATCTCATGGGTTTTTGCAGAAAACTGCTGTTGGGGTTCTATGAATATTTATATGAAAATGTCAGCATAGCATGAAAGCCATACTATTTCTCTACAAATATGAATTAATATTATATTTTCAATCGTACATATTTCATGTGACATAATGAATGCACAAAAGTGAATTATATGCTCGGAAACAAAGCTGTTGGGTTAGTGGGTTAATTTTGCAAAATAAATAGATAAGGGAGGGATTTGTTTTAAATTATATCAAGGAGATTCTATTAAGGGGCACAGACCTCACTAGGGTGATGCATATATTGCTATCAGGATGCCGAAGTTCTGAGAAACAAGAATGTTTTAAAATGCTGTTCTTTTGGACTTGCACACTTGATAGTTGACACATTTTGTGTGGTAGACTCTTACACTATTAAATAGAGCCAGAAACAAATTTGCTTTCAGATGTTTTTAAAAGATTGCATTTATTTATTTTTGGAGAGATGGGAAGGGAGGGAGAAAGAGAGGGAGAGAAACATTAATGTGTGGTTGCCTCTCACACACCCCCTACTGGGGACCTGGCCTGCAACCCAATTACTCAGTTCTTGAGTTCAATGTTTTTAAATCTCTAAAGCAGACATGGTAACAAGATTAACAACAGTACAGTGTGAGATACTAGCAGTGAGTGCTAATTACAGCAGGTACTGTATTCGGTGCTTCATTTAGATAACAATCCTGCCCACGACTATTGTGCAGCATTAAGGATATTTTGTATATAAATATACTCTGATTCTTGTATATGCTAAATAAAAAGCTGTCACATTTATTTTTTATCAACTTGAAAAAAGAAAAGTGTAATAGTAGCTATGTTATTTGGCTTTGGAGTAAATTGATAGAATTTTAATTCTGACTCTGCAATATACAAGGTTATTTTAAAATAATCTCTGTGAGCCTCATTTTCCTACTTCCAAAAGATGAACAATAATAGCTAATGTTGCATAATCTTTATAATATTGATTTTTCATAATATTATCCTAAGGATTCAAAATAAATATTTGTTTTATGTAAATTAATTGTTTTTCAGCTTCTAGGTTTTGAAACACTGGGAAAATCAAAGATTGATCAGTGTTGTATTGATTTTTGAGTATGTATCTTGTCTTATTTTAGAAAGTTCTAAAATATAGTTTTTCCATATGATAAATTGCTTAAGATGGGTAGCTTTATTTGAAATCAATAGTACTTTGTTTTCAATTCATTTTTTGACCATTTAACATTAAAAATAGATTATGTTATTTGTCTATTCACTCTTTAGCAATTTATCAAACTCATGTAAATAGCCATTTTAAAAAATCTTTATGAATGATCAGGGAAAATTGGAGGTAGAAATTAAAATAATTTTCTGGGGAGAAAATGGAGACAAATGTAATCGAAAAACAAAAAATTTTTCAGCTTAATGTTGATTCTGCTCCATTTCAACTATTATTTTCAATAAATTGTATGAAAACTAAAAAAAAAAGAGCACATAAAATGTATCAAGGCATACATGTGCACTACTTACTCATTTGACTATCTAAATGGCTCAGAATGAACTGTAATCAAGAGATAAGCTCAGCCAGACTTCCAGTTGCAGGTTTCACAACTGTAAAGCCACCTGAACAGCTCTGAGTATTGAACAATGACTGCTGGTCTGTGTGAATAGGTGCATAGCACAGCGAGAGGCAGGTCAACTCACTGGGCTAGGAAGGGGAAAATCTAGGGAAAAGTGAAATCATGGTTATTTCATTTTCTAAATTAAAAAAAGGATTTGGATCTTCTGAATATATGCGAGGTATAGAATACTTGGCTACAGGCTCTGAAAAAAGAAGTCTTGAGAGGTAAATAAAATATAGACCTGGTGTTTACCCTCAGGAATTTTCCTTTAGAGAGATAGATAACATTTGTGCAGACACCAAAAATAAAATATTTAAAAGATGAGGACATGTAGGCAGTCAGGCAATCCTGGAAATAATTTCAAAGATGTTTCCTCTGGCCCAAAATGTGTACCAGAGTTTAGTGATCTGTCACTATCGATGCAGGAGGCTATTAGTCAGAGGGAATTGACTGAGGCATGGATCAACGGAAAGACAATTTCCAGGGGTGGGGAAATGCACATCCAAGCATTATCCTTTTGTTTAATGTTTTTTCCCCAGTGTTGGATAGTTATAAATGTTTCTAAAACTTCATTTCTATGTTTCTCTCTGTCTCTATGTACCACAAATTTATTTCCTATTTTGTATGCTGATTGAGTCTCTAGATTTATAAAGTCAGGGGATTTCCTGCCAATGTGCCGTTCATTCATAAAACAAGTATTTATTACTTCTTTCTATTTGTGAGATCTGAACCAGAAATTTCAAGTTAAGTAACGTACCGCTTTTGTCCTATCAAACTCAGAGTTTTTATTATTATTATTTTTTCCCAGAACGAAGAAGAGAGGCAGTAGAGAATTGCAGAGGAAGGGAGTGTGAGAAGTCTTTACAGAGAAGAGTCCCTTTTGTTCTGCTTTATAATTAAGCAGGACTGTTTAAAAAGGGAATTCTAAAGAAAAAATACCTTCAAAGTGGACAACGGAGGGGAGAATTGAATGTGGGGGAGTGGGCAGGGCAGGGGAGAGCAATAGGGGGAAAATGGGGACAACTGTAATTGAACAACCAGAAAAAATAATTTAAAAAAGTGTCCATGCTTAAAATTCACTGTCTATGAGGTATTTGTGATATGAAAAAGTAAATAAATATAATTGCAGCACAGGACATTTGAGGAGATTCAGGAAATAAAGGCTGAAATGAGCTCAGATCATATATTAGTGTGTTATTGCTCCTGTAAACTATTTTCACAAACTTAATGAAAGAACACAGAGTTATTATCTTAGAATCCTGTAGTTAGGAAATCTGACACTGAGGCTAATGTCAAGGTCTCAGCAGAGCTGCTTTCTTTTGTAGAGGCTCTGGGGTGAATCCATTCCTTTACTCATATGAATTGTTGCCAGTTCCTTACGCTTTCGGGACTGTGCATCCTTGTTTCCTGGATGGCTGTGAGATCCAGCGGCTGCTCGGGCCTCCTTGCTCCATCTCGAATCCAGCAGTGATGGGCCGAGTACCTGTCACACTTAGCATCTCCTGCCTTTTCTTCCACTGTTGCACGACTCTCGTGGACTTTGCTACCTCCTCTTCCACTTTTACAGGCCCATTCAATTTTAGTGGTTTCTTGTCTAACATATTCACAGGGTCCAGGGAGTAGAGCTCGGACATCTTTTGGGGGGCTATTATTCTGCCTGCCGTGGAGGTTCATATGTATCAAATGTGTTTACAACACTGAAGAAGGTTAGCTTTTACTTCATTTCAGATTCTTTAGTGCATGTCTGTCTATCTGAGTTTCCCAGTTCTTACCCAATTCTATAATAGCATATTCTGTAATTATTATTTAAACCTCTATGGTATTAGTACATGTTCAACATTCTTATTTATATATTTTCACCTTCTTCCTTCTTGGTCAGCATCATAGAGGTTGGCCTTGCTCATCAGTCCTTTCCATAAACCTGCTGTCGGTTCTGTAAGTCTTATTTATATATTCTTTGTTTTACTAAGGATTATATTACTAACTTTTATGCTTATTTTTATTATTTTAATACATTTTTTTCAGTTTGCTCAATTTTTCTTTTTTCCAGATTCTTGAAATGGTTGTTAGCTCATTAGTTTTATTTCTCTAATTTATTGTCTCATAAATGTGTCTAAATTCCAAATTTTCTCTATGTACTCTTTCCTGTATCCAACAGATTTTGGCATCTAATGTTCTCATTGACATTCAATTCTAAGTGTTTTTAATTCCCCTATTGTTTCCTTTTTGGACCAAAGAGTTAGTAAATTGTCTTTTATTTAGTATTACAAACATTTGGTATTTTTGCCATATTTACACAAAAATTATTCATTTCTATTTTATTGCATTGCTAGTGCAGAGCACACTTTGCTCTTGATTTTTTGGGAAAAAATACAGCTTTTTTGTACACAATTTCATGGTAAATGTTAAATTTTTTAGTAGTAATTAATATAAGCATGGATTTTTTGTTTAGATGTATGCAGTACTTATACTTGGATTATATACGTTTTATGTATTTGAGTCTATTTATTATCTCTTTTAAATATCAACTTGTAAGAAAAGTAACAAGCATAATTTAATATTTTATTATTTAATACTTGTGGGCTATAATATTTATTGTTCATGGCATTAGAGGTGAAATCTATCAAATTTGTAATGAACACATAATCATCATACTGTAAAAGGAATTTATTTATAGGAAAGAAGTAAATTGTTCAACTGATTTTATTAACTATTTAAGCATGCTAAAAGAAAGAAAACATTTAATTTATGAGTATTAGGAATGTCTGTTTTCCTATGTAATTTTGTAAATGATGTATCACTGATAGAAACAGCAAATATTATACTTAATAGAGAGATTTGGGGCATTTCTATTAATGTATTTAATATATTATCATTGACATTATCTCTTGTAATGTTTAATATTACTTGGAGTAATAAGCTACAAGAAAATGTATAAGAAGCATGAAGATTATAGCAATATGATTATCTAAACAGAGACTCAAGAGTATCTACAGATGAAAAAGTTTATTAAGGTGGCTGGGTAAAATACATATGTGTGTGTATATGTATAATATATACACACAAGTATATTTTTCTATATACAGCGTGGGCAGAAGTAGGTTTACAGTTATGAGTATGTTAAAGTTTATTCTTGTATTATTATTGATCACTTAATTGTTGTATTATTTATTATTAACCTAGTTTTCTCCATTGCTGTACATAGAAATATACATATATATTTCTGTGTGTAGTTATACAAAAATGAGAGATGGTTTATTACAAATAGGAAAAGGATGGGTTATTTTGGTAGGTAGTGTTGAGAAAACTAACTACCACTCTGTAGAAAAGGGCATAGCTATATCACTACTTTATTCTAAACAGCATTGTTTTCAACAGGTATTAATGTCCTAAATGTCAAGAAAATAAAAATTATTAAAATAATAGAAGGTGACTGGCAAGAACTTTTTGGTTACCAAGGGGTGAGAAAAATGTTTTAAATGAGATCTAAAAAGCACAAATATGATATGGGAAAGGCAGATTTGACATGAAAAAATATTTTTAAGAATTATCTTTACTAACAATTTCTATAATCAAATTTACATAGAGATAACCAGTGAAAATATTCTAAATATCATGTATCTAAAAATTCTCAGAAGTAATAGAACTAATAAAAGCTCTAAATACAGGAGAGTAAAAAGAGAAATATTTTAGTGGTGAAACCGATGAAGAAATGAACAGAAATTTGTAGCCCAACGGCTGCGTAAACTTATTAAGTAATTGTTAAAAAGTGCAAATTAAAACATCATAATGAAAACATTTACAAATGCGTACAGTCTACTGATGACAAGGTCATCAGTAGAGAAAGGAAATGCGTGGCAGCATTTAGGGAAACTTAGCATGTGTGTTCTTTTTTTTTTTTATTTTAGTTGTTTTTCAAGTACAGTTTTCTGTCTTTCACTCCCATCCCATTCCACTCCCCCAGTGCTCCCCACCTCCCTCCCATTTCCACCCCCCTTAGTTTTTGTCCATGTGTCCTTTATACTTGTCCCTGTGACCCCTTCCCCTTTTCCGCTGAAATTCCCTCCCCTCTGCCCTCTGGTTACTATCAGCCTGTTTTCTATTCCAGTGTCTTCAGTTATATTTTGCTTGCTTATTTGTCTTGTTGTTTAGGTTCCTGTTAAAGGTGAGATCATATGGTATTTGTCCTTCACCACCTGGCTTATTTCACTTAGCATAAAGCATGTGTGTTCTTTAAGATTCAGTGATTCTACTCCTGGATGAGGTTCCCAAAGGGAAAAAAGTTCTCAAATGACCAGAGAAGACCTGTAAGAAGGTATATATGGAAACTCTGTGATGGCAGGTATGTGATAAGGAATGAGGTAATACTAAGGAAAGCTAGAAACAGTAAGAGGGAAGGGACAAAAATATATACAGCACCGTGGATAAACCTCAAAAATACAATGATCAATGAGAAAAATAGTAAATAGGTCTTACAGCCTAGTACCATTTGTTTAAATTAAAAGGACATATTCAAGAAATAACAGTACATATTTTTAAGTAACATTTTTGTGTATTAAGGACACATATTGAATATACTAGATCAATAGCTATGGAAGAGAAGCATAGAAATGGGAATTAAAAAGGGAGGAAATAAGACAGGGAATATTTATATCACATAGTGATGTAAAGTTCTTTTTTCTTTTTTAATGAAAAGTGACTCCAGAACTAGGCAAAGCTAAGTTAGTGTAGCAGCTCCTGTATTATCAATCCAGCAAACCCTTTTTATCTGGAGCAAGTAACTGTTCATTGTGTCTGTTTCACTTCTTGGTTTGGTGTTTGCATTCCAATTGGGAGGAAGGGGACAACCTGGAGGCCAAACAAAAGAAAGGGATGCCCGCTGAGTCTGTCTCTATTGAACTGCTTTGCAAGAAGTACCCCTCAAACACTTTTGAATATAACTTATTGGCCAAAATCATGTCACATGGCTACCTTCACTGCCAGGACACCTGGAAGATCAAATATTCAAATTTTTAACCCTATAAAAATAGAAAACTTATAGGAAATGTCTGTCATTGAGGGTGCCCAATACTGAGCCTGTTCTTGCATGCTGGTTTGATCTTAATGAGCTGGGCATTTCTAGTAAGAACTAAAAGGGAATAGATCTTGGTGCCTAAGCCACACAATAGCAAGTAGATTTCTTGATATAATAAAATATTTCATTATAGAAGGTAATAAGATTCACTGGTGGTTTCTGAAAATAAGTAATAAAATGATGAATGTGCCATCTTAGAAACCTCCATATGATTATGAGTTTTCAGATATGTTGTAAAAGAGGGGAACTAGAAACAAAAATGGAGTAAGGAAGTACTTTATAGTACAGTCAAAGTTTATGGCACTCATCATGCCCCTTGGCCTGACTTCTGGCCCCACTAGCTAGTTTCATTAAGTTGATGCTCATTAACTCTTCGAGTCTCATTTTCTTCATCTGAAAATAAGGGATAATAATACTAATTGCTGCAACAAATAAGTGAAATAATGTGCATAAAAGCATGTAGCAGTGCAGCACGTTTAGCATAGGCAAAAAAAATATTCACCATGACAAACAGGACCTACCGGACGCCTTTCAGAAATATCGTACTTAACAATAAAATACTGGAGTTTTTCTCATTACAGACAAAAGCAAGATAATGATGCCCACTGTGCAGCATAGTCCACATTTCAAAATGTTGCTCTTGGACAATTAAATAGGCCAAGTACAAAATAATAAGTGATTAGATTATGATTCTAATTTTTATATCAAAGGACTGAAAAAAGCTAATCTCACAAATCCCAGGGGGATTCTACAGAAGACTGCCGAATGGTAGCCAAGTGACAAGTTCAGGGAGAGTGTGTGCAGAGGATGAGTTTGAGCTCAGCTCTATGGTGACAGTTTGGTGATTGCAGCACAATCTTGAGGGTCATGAAATGTGTCCTAAATCTATAATTTAATTTTTCTTGTTTTGCTTTATTTACCCAATCAGACCTAAACTTTGCCATTTTACAAAGTCTGACTAATAAATAACAAACCTCTAGTTATTACTATAAAACTCTGATGTATCATATTTTAGTAAAGCATCGACCCTTTTAATTATCATGAATAATTCAGCGTATTTTTAACTAAGCATGCTCATAGGCATTAACAGGACTTTAAATGTTAGCTTTTGTTGCAGATCTCATCGTTAAAGAGAGTGGCAATTGATTATATCTGTATCAGGATCCCTAGGGAGTGTGCTGATATATTTACTAATTTTAGAAAAGATAATGTGATTTCTTTTTTAAATACCAGTCTACAAAATGTAAAGAAAAAACAAGCAGATTTCTAACAGTCACTGAATCAGTCTGAAGTTGCTAATATACATTGTTTCCTTTAATCTTCACAGTGGCCCTTTGAGGTAGAGGCTGTTATTTTTCTTACTTTACAGAAGAGAGGTCAAGACTGAGAGGATAAATGACCGGCCTGAGCTAGTAAGCTGGCTGGCAGTGGGGACAGATGGGCGTCAGGGACTCTGTATGCGGTGCTTGCTCCCTTCACAGCTATGCCCCACTGCCTTCTCTCAGAGATTTGTTTCACGCCTTGTTTGAATTGAGGTTATACCTTGGCCAAGTGTAGAATTTGTATATGAACCTATTGGTATTCCTGTCAGTGATCAAAACCTGTGTTTAGTTTGTAGCTTATTGCATATCATGAGTGTAAGAGTAGAGTAATGTGAAAGAAATAAAACAATTGTTCACTCAGGGCACAAATAGATTGCCTTCCTTCTGGGCCCTCTGTATACCTATGAAAGAATTTTCCTTCATGAGTTTAAAAGTATCTGGCCTCTAACATGTGATATATGACAAGAGGCTGAATGAATTCTGGAAAACAAATGATTTGAAAGCTCTTTATATGCTTCTATGGAAACATAACAGAAGCCAGAAGGAAGTAAATAAGTTTCTCCTGTTGCTTACGTGTCACAGCTGGCCCTGAGCTGCCTTATAATAATGAACTATGAATAATTCTGTCTTAACAACTAAAGCTTAAGAAGAACAAGTAATTCTCTCTCTCACAGTGAGAACTGAAAGAATGTTCTTTGGTATAAAATTCTAAATTGTTTTCCGTATTGAATGAGAGTGAATGATATTACAGCTTAGTAATAAATTAATGTATTTCTTTTTCTATGTTAGATCACCCTCTTAAAAGCAGTTGTTCTCTGCTAATCTTTTAAACCTACAGTATTATAATCAGGTAAAATTATGCCTTTATGAAATCTCATTACTGGCTGTATTTATTTTGTACTCGTACTTCACATTGTAAGTAACATCAGATATTAAAAATAGTTGAGACAAATAATTTTCAATATTTTTCTATGTTCTTTTAATAATATGGTAAAGGCAACAATTTTAAATGGCATTCTATTCACACATAGCATAAAGAAAATTGCTAAAATTAAATATAACTTAATCTTTTCAGTAAATACCAAGATTAAAGTATCTGCTAGAATAATTTAAAAGTATGTAAAGTTAAATCTGCATTATCCATGTTGTATTGCTTCTGATCTACTTTGTAGTATCAGCTCAACATGTATATTAAACACATTTAGTATTATTTTCATCTATACTTTTGACGGTGAGATTGCCACATCAATGTATTTAAGAAAATCCCCAATAGGAGTGGAGCTTAATGTCTAAAGTACTCTAAGTGCTCAACCTTCCAAAGTAGACCATGGACTGCATCTGAATTCCCTGCAATCATTTATCTCCTCCACTGCCTTGCAGGCCACACTGACCAGGACTGAGATAAATCCTCTAGAAGCTCTTTCTGGCTGCTGCCAGTGTGCTATGCAGAGCCACCCATAACTATCATCAATTTTATTCATCCTCAGTCAGTGGATCATAGTTAACTTCTCCATAAGATCCTAGAAAGGAAAGGAGCAGAGTCTAGTGGTGAGGTAAGAAGAGGCACACGGAATGTCTTCTTCCTTCAGGGCTTGTTTGAAGGTAATCCTTATCTCTGCCACTTGTATCTCCTGGTCAAGTACATCACTGTGCCCCTGCAGCTGTGTTTGGGTACATACTCCACCTCGTGAAATGCTGTGAAGTCTCGTGGATGGATGATAGAAGTATCTATTTAAACTGAATCATAGTACACATAGAGAGAATTGGTATAACACTGAGACAGGATAGAGAATGCACATTGTTATTTTTTTCCAGGAGAAAGCAAAATGTTTCTTTTGTTTGATGCTTAGCAATTTTCCATAGATAGCTTTATATCAGTTGTTAGGGCATTTGCTCTCTGCTTCGATAAGGGGACCATATGTCTCAAAATTTCAATTTGAAAAACACTTTATTAAGTTTATAGTAATCCAGGATATTTTTTCCTTTTTTAAATTGATGTTCAAATACAGTTGTCTGCATTTTCTCACTAGCACTTCTCCCCCCACACCCACGATTATTTTTAAGATCCGCTATCTTTTTTCAGAGTACAAATATGTAGGTTAGATGATATGATAGGCATAATCACCTGGAAAATTTTTAAATCCTTGATGTGCTTCTAACACTACGCTTATCTCAGACTATGAAACTGCTTTTTCTTACTCTTTTGATAGGGAAGATAATTTCTGAGCATATCATCTTGACTCTTTAAATAAATCAAATTTCTTTATGCCAGTGACCATGGAAACAATCAATGAATTCTATATTTTCCCCGATATTATTCCAACTACATGCTCAGAGGAGGAAGGTTAACCAACCATTCTACGGGTTTGGGGTCCTGCTGTGCTGATAAAGAGGCAGACTCAGGCCTAAAATCCATTTATTAGCATATTATAATGTATATATGAAAACTGACAGCAGGGTCCTTCCTCAAGAGCGTGTATGCTCTGTTTCACACAGAGTGATTTTAGTTAGCATTTGGAAAAGGGGAAGGGTTATAATGACTTCTTATACTGGCCTTCATCAGCTTTGTAATCCCCAGACTTAAAATTTTCTCGGTTTATAAATTAGCAGAAACTGTCCTAAGATGCCATTGACACTCCCTTAAAAGGGCCCTATATAGAGATTTTTATTGCTACTTTTCTGTTCTTAATTACCCCTGGTAAATAACTGCCTCGGCCACCTGAGAATCTTATTATTTTCATTGAAACCAGGAATCCCTGTTCAGTGGCATAATTTCCCACATACATCTTCAGAGAACACAGAGCAACTACTGAAGGTATGTCTTCTCACGTTGCCACTCATCTATACCAGTACAATGTTCAAAAAGGTAGCCTGGGAGGACTCTCAGGGGACACAGGAGGCTACGATTGAATAGGATTCACATGATAACCTCCTCTAACATTTCCAAGCTCCTTTGATTATTCTCATGACATAATACAGATGAATTTTTAGTGTCCAAATTCAATTTTACCGTAGGTCCACATGATGTCTAAGTGCTACTCAACCGAACAGATGACTACCAGATCACACAAGAGTCCCAGTTTTCTTTTATTGGCCTCTCTATTCACAAATATGGTCTCATCCAATATTCTCAGAAAAGGTCCCCAATATATTCTTTGTGTACATTGGAAAAACTACTTGTGATTCTTTTGGTGTTTGGGTCGTTTGATGGGTGCCGAGTAAATGTACGCCAACCACTGGCTGCCTTCATTAGTCAGACACTCAACCACTCAGGAGCTTGCTTTGAGAAGCAAATGAATGGACTTCGTGAAAGCAGTTCCACTCCAAAAAGGAAATTTATGAGAAACTGATCTGAGCATACAATATTTATTGTCCCCTGATTTATTAATCAGGAAATTTACTCCATTCCCCCATCTGGGACAGAATTTTTGAATTTAGCAAACTGTAGGACTGGACTATTGGAAATTTGGCTACAATGAGCTATATTGGCTTAGTTTGTTTGAGATACCGTAACAAAATACCATAGACTGATTGGCTTAAAATATGAAGATTTATTTTTCTTTATTTTTCACAGTTCTGAAGGTTAAAATGCCCAAAGTCAAGGTGCTAGCCCATCTGGTGTTTCGTGAGGTATAGTTTTTGTGGAAGAAATGGTTCTAGGTTTCCCTCCCTGCTGATGAAAACTTTTCTCTGTTGATAATGAATGGTAAGAAGCTCAAGCTGAAGTTCCTTATTACCCAGCTCTTCACATTTACAACCTACAACTCAGTCCTCGCTATCCACACTATTTTATAGAAAGCTGATGTTTTTCTTCACAGTAGGAAATGTGGCCATCTTGCCAATATTGTAGAACCTAACTTTACACCAGGTTTACACAAGCTACACTAGTGTTAACTGCCTCATTAACCAGAATGTGCCTCATTTAGATAGGATGGTGCCCCGGGTGCTGGTCTAACAGAATTTCATAACTCTCTGGTACATAATTCCTATCTTGTTTCCCTCTGGCATATAAGCCCCAGTTTTATGTGCTGAGAAGCCTACAGTAAACTGTTGATTGTAGCAGAAACTGCTAGCATTTTCTTTGAGCCAGCAAACTAGGTGGTGATATTTAACTTTTGCTGTGGTTAAGTGCATTACTTGCTGCCTATTATCTCATCACAATGTGGACCCCCAAAATGTCAATGCTACCATCAAGACGAAGACTCTTATCCAGGTTTGGAATTGTTTCCTCGCTGCTGTTAAAGCTGCCATTAATGACCACTCTCCCACAGCGGTTCCTAGTGGAGAACTGGCCACGGAACAGTCAACGGTGTGCATGCTGAGCAGCACAAAGGTGAGAGTTGTGCCTGATGTGGCCAGCACCACACAGCTGACCTGCTGAGTGCCCAGCATGCTTGTGCTTCCGGGAACATAGGTGAAGAAATGGAGATGGGAGAGCTTTCTGGGTCATGCCAGGATATATTATTGTCCTGCATAAGGGTTCTAAAAAGAATGGTTGAGATATTGCCAAGGGAAAGAAACAAAGGGAAGAATCTGAGTAGTCTATGTACTGTCTCATTTACACTTTATCATCTACCTTATTTCCGTTCCATGACCATTATATTGTGGCCCTTTACTGTCAATAAACATCACAGTTCCATTTTAGATGTTAAATGCAATGAAAAACCCTAGACCTGATCCCAGAGGTTTTGATTAAGAAAAAAGTTGAGGTTTTGAATGCACAGCTCAATGCTTCTTATGTCTTGTCTACACAGATTTTATATTGACAAATACAGTACTAAGGGATTCTGCTTATTGATCAGTGAATATAAGGTAAACATTTTGGACAAAAGTGGAGGTGTAGTCTATTTATCTGGGGGGTCTCTTATTAAAATGTTTTATTGAAATCAGAGCTTTTAAAAGATATAAATAAAATGGATAAAAATGGAAAACTATACATAATACAATTATATTGTTATGGTTATAATTAAAAATGTTATAAAAATTTAGCATTGGTTAAACTTTAGCTTAGTGTTTTCTATTTTTATTGTTAATTAACTGTATAACTCAAGCTACCCTTCAACTGAGGACAAAGAAATACCAAAAATAGCAAAGCAATATAATAGACATAGTAAGTATAAAATAAAACAATATGGCAGTGTTGAGTGTGTTCATATTCGACATATCAGTAAGCACATGTGGATTTAAGAGAAGAGTAAAAAGAAAAGCTAACAAAAGATTAGTCAAAGATTTGCTTCCAGAGTAAAATCTGAGAAATTCCTATTTAACAAAATGAGATTCAGAAGTGACATTGATGGAGAGTGAGTGGGGGTGGGGGAACAAAGAGGTGTGAAACCAATGGAAACACCAAGTGAGCAGTTGCAGTCTTCTATCAGAAAAGGTAGAATTCAGGGCTGGATACATGAAAACAAAGAGACCTTCTTTATGATGCAGACTGATTCTGTTAGCAGTAAGTATTTGACGGGTATAATTATCTGTGTACCAACTAGCACAGTGTAGATGTTTGTGTTGTTAACTTGAAGCATGTGCAAGGAGAAATAGAAGAAAAGCACTAAGGAAGTTTAATACTTCTTCCAAGTTTGTGTTAACATAGTTCAAGTGGAAAAATAAGTAAATAAACATATATAAAATCTAATCGATATCAAAGGGATAGACAATATGGATAAATATGAAATATTACATCCTGATAACCAAGAATATTCCTTTATGTCAAGAGCAAATAAAACATATTAAATATTAAAAACAGAAGGTAAATAAGTTTAAATCATAAAATTATTATAAGTAATACTCTTCAATCAGGATTTAATAAGACCAGAGATCAGTAACAAAATTGCAAAGATCCTTTGCTTGGATTTACTTATTTCTTATTAGGTTGGTTTATTGTAATACTATGAACTGAATGACTGTGTCCCCCTAAACTTTGTATGTAAAAACCTAACCCCACAAGGTGATAATATTAGGAGATGGAGTGATTGGGTGGTGATGGTGTCAGGAGAGCAGAGACCTCCTGAACAGAATGGGTTCCCTTGTAGAAGAGGCCCTGCAGAGCAATCTGGCCCCCTGTGCCATGTGAGGACACAGGGTCAAGGTCATCTCAGAAACAGGAAGTGGCTCCTCACACACACTGAACCTGCCCACACCAAGATGTCAGCCTTTCCAGCCTCCAGAATTGTGAGAAACAAATGTTTGTTCTTCATAAGCTACTCAGTCTGTGATATTTTGATACAGCAGTGCAAACAGACTAAGATGTGGCATAATTGCATACAGTAAAATTCACATTTTTGGTATACATTTCCATGAAGTATGTAATTTTGATAAAGGTTAGTTACCAAAGTTTTTCTTTTATGACCCATCGGTTTGCATTATATCTAAGATCTTTTTGCCTAACCAAAAGTAGCAAAAGTATTCTTTTATTTTCTTATAGTTGTAGGTCTTACATTTAGGTATGTGACATTATCAACTTTTGGAAATTATATAGGATGTGGATAAAGTTTCATTATTTTTTGTATAGCTACATGTTTCAGCACTGTTTTTAGAAAGTAATTCTTTTATCCATTGAATTGCCTAGGAACATTTATCAAAAATCAATCAATCACATATGTGTGGCTTTATTTCTAGAGTTCAGCTCTATTTGGTTCCTGGCATCCTTTAGTGGATCTCAGTTCTTTCACATTTTATTGTGAGCATCAAGACAAAACCAGTGGCACCTTACCACCCTGCCTAGAAATCTCCTAACCTCACTCAGTTCAGTAAGTATATTTTCTACTTTCCACACTACTATAGATTATCTTGTTGATAATTATTTTGTTACTGCAAAGCAAAGATTTCTACTCCTTGCATTCCCAGCAAGATTGTTTTATAATTTCCTATAAGCCCTCACTTGCAGCCTTTCCAAAGTTTATAGTTTTCAGTTTCCTCTAGGTTCTTAATGCTTTCACAAATATTTTCCCCAAATACTTTATAGCTTCCCAATCCACTTCAATAATGTAGGTTTTATTGCACTGCCATTATATCCAATTCCAGCATCAAAACAGGTATTAGTTATCTGTAGCTGTCACAACAACCGCCTCAAAACATAGCAACTTAAAGCAGAAAACACTGATCATCTACGATTTCTGTAGGTCAGAAATGCAAAAGAAACTTAACTGGGTGATTTTGACTCAGGCTCTCAGGTCTGGGTGTAGTTAGGGTGGTGACCAGGGCTGCAGTCATCTGAGGGATTGACTTGGTCTGAAGGATTCTCTTCCAAGCTCACTCACATGGCACTTGGCAGGAAGCATCAGTTCTTTGCTAGCCATCTCTAACCAAGCCTCTTGGTAGAGCCGAAAGGTTGATCTCATGACAGAACAGCTGCCTTTTTTAGGAGCAAGTGATCTGAGAGAAAGGAGAGTGCTATATGCGTTTTGTGACTTAGTCTCCAAAGGGACACATGATGGCTTCCACCGTATTTTATTCAATAGAATCCAATCACTGAGTCATTGTCCACAAGTGGAGATTTGGGTAACACCTATTGATGGGAAGATTCAAAGAATTTATGGACCTATTTTAAAACAAACACAAAGCAGAAGGTAGACTTTTTTCCTATATTCTGGATAAATTTAGTGCTCTGGCAGAAATGCCAGGGGAACTCGTTGATATAGTGATATAGCTATACAGACAAAAGTTCATTTAGGTTGGGAGATGCCATATTGATATATGCGGCCTTGGAAACTAGATAGAGTTTTGTGTTAGGTAATTAAAGCGGGCATTAAAAAATAGACATTATTTCTTTTAGTTCAAGTCTTTAAAAGATTGCAAGTCCCTCAGATTGTTTCAACTTGCTTGTTTTAGAGATATTTATCTCATGGTGGAGAAGAACATACGTTTTCCCTTTTTCATCTTAGATATTACTCTTAAGCTCAAATACATCATTGAATAAAAGATAAAAACACACAAAAAAGAACAAAAGTAAAACATGCAGAAAATTCTATTGAGAACCAAAAAATCTGTTGGGATAAATAATATGTATTCTGACACAACCTATCTTAACATGATTCATGTCTCCCACAGGTTTCATATCAATGGTAAAACAGCCAAAATTATTATGGTTTAAGCAAAAATGGTATGATTCACAAGATTATTATCTGTGTGGTTTGCCATACACTTGGGTAATGATACTGATGATAATACTGGAGATAACCTAATATATAGATCTGAATACTTAGGTGCTAGGTACTCTGATAAGCAATTTATATGCATTGCCTTGTGTAATTATCCCCCAAATCACATGAGATTGATGCAACAAGGAAGCAATTATTTTCCTTAGGAGAATTACATCTGAACTAAGTTAATATACATTGATATGACTCCAACTCCCTTAAGGTTTGTGTGAGCACTGGGTTTCCTGAGTGATATTCTATTTACTTATTAATGTTCTAATTGGTTTTAGGTTTCCTAATTATAATAATGATTATTTAGCATTACCTAGTTTTAAATTCACCAAATGTACTTTTTTTTAAAAAAGAAAACACCTGATATCCATTATTTCAGGCAATTAAAAGTAAAAGTTACACAACATTTTTATGCACTAAGAAGAATTTTACTTTTCTAGTATTTAAACTGTGTATTATTAAGCTATCTTAATTCAGATCTGGTTTTCCCTGTATAGACTAAATTTATTTTTCTTACTATTTTCAGTCTATTAACTAAGGCTTATCCGATTCACCTAAAGTAGCAATTTTCAACCTTTTATATCTCATGGTACACATAAACTAATTGCTAAAATTTTGCGGCACACCCAAAACATGTTTTTTGCTGGTCTAACAAAAAATAGGTATAATTTTGATTCATTCGCACCAGATGGCTATTGTGTTGGCTGTTGTTATTTTTTCACATGACAATCTAATGGGAAAGAGGTCAGTGACCCTGACTAAGTAGTCAGGCATCTCATGTTTTACAGATTCTTGCAGGACACCAAAGTGCCTCTTGCAACACTTGGGTGGGAGGTCACTGACCTACAGCAATGGCAATGCATTTGTTACAAGATTAATCCTTCTTCATTTCTTCAATATATAGCACATATGAAAACCTTTATAAACTTTGTAATATTCAAATATAAAGCACTGTCAAGATTTTAGTCTAGCTCTGCTATGACACAACTGAGGAAATATTGTTTTTCCTATTCAGTATTGTTTTTCTTATCAGTGGAATATGTATGCTTATTTTGGACATCAGAAAACATAAAAAAGGGACTCAACAAAAATCACCAGGGTTAACAAATCTCCTATATGTTTCTGGCTATATGTGTAAGTATGTCAAATATATACATACATAGACATAGAAGTTTTTGAGAAATAAAATAACACTATCACATTATTTCATTTAGGGTTTTTATCAAAAATATTTTTGTGCCATTATACATTTTGTCCAAACATAATTTTAGAAACTGTACAGTATAGTAGTCTCAAGAATGTATATACTAAGTTTCATTTAATTATTTTCCTGCTGTTGAAATTTTAATTGATGAAAACTGAGTATTTTAAACACAATGAGGATGTATTTTAAAAGAATTTAAGGTGTTGATATATGAGTGTAGTGGGATGTCTTCTTAACATATTCCTCAAGATAATTCATTAGCCTTCTTTGAGACTGGTCTTCTAGTTCCCCAAGGTTCTGTTTTTCACTGGGAAATTTTTTAATATCTAGCAAGCAATTATAATAGTGTTATCATAGTGCCTGAGGCATTTAATCACACATGATTCTACCCTCTTTGCCCAACTATAACTGAATTATCTTGGTTAGAAAACATATTGTTCTCAGTATGGTTGCAGTAAAACTAAGGGGAAAAAGAAATATAAAAGATCATGTAGAAAGGTCTGGGGAATGCATAGATATTGCACCTGGGTTTGGGAGTTGGTTGCTACTCCCTGTTGAGCACTTAAATAGTATTGTGCCCTGGGGAAAGTCACTGAAATTCTCTAGACTTCCAGCTCCTCATCTGATAATTTATCTCAAAGAGTAATTTTCATTCTGAAATTTTTAATTTATCTTTAGAGGGAATAAGTGCCTCAGCTGATGTAACCTTGTTTCTAAGTGATTTATCTGAAGCCAGGTAAAAATTATACAGATTAATTCTATATACTTGACTAACTTTACCAAGTGTAGTTTTTATAAATAGAGTCTGAGTTTCTTTGAAGTTATTTATTGTCATATGTGGTTAAGAGTTGAGAGCATTTTTCTAAATGTTGTTTCTATACATTTAATGTTTTTTTTTACCCCACTTCTAAACTCAACACATTTTTGTAAAATATACAATAAAAACTCATCTTAACTTATTTTTCATATGAATATTACAATTACATTTCTTCTCTAAAATAGTCTATTTATATTGATTAGAGGTATCTTTGAATTTGAAATTACTTTGGGAAGAATTTATGTTATTACAATGTTGAGCCCCATATGGGTGGAGTTTTAAAATTCATCTGGCAAAAAGAACTTGAAAATCTTATATTTTTGCATCTCACTAGATATGCTGGGCAAGAAGAGGCTCTTTCTGCCTTCGGGTTTAAAGATATAAATAGATATAGTCCAGCTTACTGCTTATGAACAGAGGAATGAGAGGGAGATTGTCCTAGCAGATATTAAAATATATTCTTACAATATTAAACCAGTGTGATATTGGCCCTTGGATAAAAACTTAGATCAAAGAATCAAATGAGCATCTGCAGACCACAAGTCCAGTATTAATAGAAAAATAATTAGATATTTAAAAATAAAACTGGGGAAATTGTTAGGTATTGGGATTCAAAACAAAGTTATATGCTTTCATTCCTCACTTTACCAAAATGAATTCAGTATGAATAAAAGTTAAAACAAGAATACTTATGTAATGTAAATAAAAGATGATAATCATCAGACAAAGGTTTTGATGTATGTTAATCATTACTATGCTACAAAATTATTTTCTTAGCAAAACAATAAAAATAAAATCATATAATGAGTAAAAGTAGTGTATTCTACAGCAAAAAGCTACTATAATCATATGCATGAAGAAAAGTCAAAGGTAAAATAATAAAAACTAAAGACAACAAAGTGTATCATAGGTAAAAGGTCAGTTTAATTTCTTTAACAAATAAGATGTTATGAATCAATATTAAAAGTGTGACAAGAAAAAAATGACAGAAATTAAATAGATTAATTAGGAAAGAATACAAATAAACACATGTAACATATCTGACCACACCTGTACACAAATAAAAGCAAATCAAATAAAAAATATAATTCTCTCTGTTATATTTCCATTACAAGTGATGAGTAACACCATCACAGCTTACAGTGCACAGACATACACAGTCTTTGCTCATCAACAGCCTTCAAAGGTTATGGCCTTTGTTTTGGCAATCCACTTCCAGCAACTTATCTTCAGCTAATGATAGGCAAGTGTGTAAAGGTGTACTTATAAACATGTATTAAAGCAGTTTATACCAGTGAAAAATTTGAAAGAACCTTAAATGTTTTTCCGTAGGAGACTGGTTAAATGAATGGTATACTTAAAAGGAAAGCTCTGTTGGTCAAAATGATGACAATGGATTTATGTATTTATTAACAAGCAAAAATATATACCATATATACTTGTAGTATTTCTAATTTTTATTTAATTTATTGACTGTACTTATAAAGAGCCCATATGCAGATCCACTTGTTTCCCTTTAAATAACACTGCTATAAATATCACTTCTGGAAATGCCCAGTTAGTGACTTTATACACAGGTACACACACATACAAATACATTTACAAAAATATACACATGGATTTTCCATCATATTTTTTACAATGTAAGTTAGCTGACAGTATTTTTTAATAAATGTTTAAATTACCGTGATTAGATAAGTGGCTGTGACTGGGCCATTTTTTAAAGAACTATTAAATGTTATGAAAGAAGCAAGTTATTTGTATTACTTAATTAAAAAATACAATTTAGAGACATTGTAAAAAATTGGACAAAAATGAATATTGCTAAATGCTGAGTGATAGATGTGCACACATGGATGTAAACTTTCACATTCTTCAGCTGGTTAGTCAGTTAGCCTGGTACTTGAGGGAAGTCAAGCCTTTTTTCGGATGCTTTTGAAACTAAATATCTCTTAGATGATGTTCATAGTGAGTTAGGCTTACAGTAAATTTCACAGTGAGTCAAATATTGTAAGTAAGTTAAGTAATCGTATATCCATTTGTATACCTTCTGACATTTCTAAAATCCTGTATGGTGCCATAAAGTTTATATCTTAAAGAAGTATTTCTGGAGTGGGTGAAATTTATTTCTTGTTGTTGTATAAAAAAACCGAGCAAGATTAGAAAGAGGACTTTGCAAGTACTAAAGAATGAGTATAAGATTAGAGCTGCCTAAATCTGTCTCTTTCAAAGTAGAAGAAGCATCAAGGGGAGGAAAAAGCCCAGAGAAAACTCTAGGTATAGGAGGCTTTATTTTTTTATTATTACAACATTTTTTATAGAAAGTTATCAAATATTTGTTATCTGTTCTAATTTAAGGTAGAAACATTTTCAAAGGGAGTGCCATAACCATGTCCCTTGTAGGTAAAAGGAACTCGAACTGCAGTGCGTCTGTTCAAGCCACTTTGCGGACTGTTTATAAAACATCATGCAAGTTTTGTAACTCAAGGGAAGTATTCTTCACTTTATGTCTTTCTGTGTCTTCTGGATAAATACTTTTTCTCAATTACAGTTAGATGCCTAGAAAATTTCAGGCAATCTGAAATTTGTAGTTCATCGATGTATCCAGATAAACTAACTTTTTAATTATTTTATTTAGCAAAAGTGATTCATGAATCAGTGTCTCTAGTTCCCAGGGTGTGGCCTGTTAGTCACGTGACCTGTTCAGGCTCTCAGGGCTCCACCTTGGGGAGGGCTCCACACCAGGTTCAAAGCTTTGCTGTTGCTATCTTGAAATTCTTCATAGTTTTGAACAAGAGGCTTTGCATTTTTATTTTTTACTGGGCCTTCATGTTATGTAGTCTGTCCTCCTCACTCCTTTAAGGTGACGCCCGATGATGAAAATAAGTGGAATTGAGTTTGTAGGATTGGAAACTTTTCTAGATCCTGAATGATTTTAACTTTTTATTGTGAAATAATTATAGATTCACAGAAGGTTACAAAATTCACCCAGGGAAGTCAGGTACACCCTTCCTCCAGCTTGCCCCTGTGCTAACATCTTATACAACCACAAAGCAAGATAGAAGCCCAGAACCTGGCATCGGCGCGGTCTACAGACCTTCAGATTCAGGGGATTCCCACCACAGTCAAAATAAGGAACTGCTCAGGCATCGCAAAGGAGCTACTCTTGTGGTACCTTTTTTTATCAGAGGAGGCTTTATTTTGAAGACAAAACAATTTACCTCAACAGAGCACCCTGTACATTATATCTGACATTAACTTAAGCATTTACTATCTGCTAGAGACCATTTAGTGCCTTTTCAAATATTGACTATTTCAATCCATATCATTACCTAATTTAAACAACTTAGTTGCTTCTTTTCTGTCATTGCTGGCAGAAAAATCGTCAGTACTACTATATAAAAAACAAGTGTTAATGTCATACAAACTGCTTAATGACCAGAAACGCTGATTTTCGAACTATTGTGCACCCTACCATGATCCATTGTTTATGTAGGTGTTAACTGTTTTACTTACATTTTAGTGAATTGTTGGAGAATTTTGTCTTGAGATGTAACATAGTCGCCCTCAAATACTGCAGTGGTGACAGACAGCTGCGGCTGGTGTTTTGTGCCGAGCTTCTGGTTTTTGGGGCAGATTATGGACATTGGCCTGCTGTTGGATGACATTTGGCAAAATGCCTAAATAATAAATCAATTCTGGATTAACAAAGGAAATGATTTCTGATTTGTTGCATAATGCCATAGGGGACAGTCATTATTTTTTATGATAAAAATCATTTGACAATTTGACAAGTGTGAAATATTTACCTGGTGTGAAAATTGTTGTTTTCTTGTAATCAAGTCAAATATTTGTTGCAAATATACCTTAACATTTGAACGTAGTTTTAAACTCTTTTTATTTATAGCCTAGAAATAGCAATTTTTGTAGTTAATGAAATACTATTAAGAAAAATAATCAAATTACATCGTTGAATTGATTTTATATGGCATGCCACAGACTTACGTAAAAACTTTGGCACAGAAAATCTTCCAGCTTAGATTGAATTTTTAAATTACTGATTAAATTTGGTACCTATTAATTTACTTACAGTGGAAACAATGGAAGCATTATGGTAAATACCATAAAATCCAGAGACTTTAGTGCCCAACCATGACTTACTCATTTATCATAGAATTTTGTTCTAATTTAAGGATATTATCCATTTCTAAACAAAAAAAGGTAAATACAGTAATGAGCTCATGGAAAGTTTGAATAAAATGGAAATATCATATTTTCCAATTACCAGCATAGGCGCTGAATCTACAAGGACTCATACTATAGTTTAACAACCTTTTGAATGGACAAGTAGTAACAGGTATTCAGCCCTTCATTTTAAATATTCCTAAAATGACGCTGGAGGTGCTAGTAACACCAGCACTTTATCTACCAATTCATTTATTTATATATTTGTGCTTATGGGGAGACTTGATTCCTTACTTTCTAAGTGGTTTTATTTTGTGGTATGAGATTAAAAAAAAAAGACTAGGCTACATATTCTACTGCTCCCTAAGGAAAAAGCTGAACTGATAAAAATCATATCTACTTTATTTCAAGCATGTCACTTTTTTTTTTGCTCTTCTTATAATGTGCACATACTTAGAAAAAAAACTTGGCTATTGATTTTATTTTTTAAAGTGTGGCTGTTTTAATGGCTATATTCTAGTTTAATTTCCAGTTATTTTTTGTTGTAACTTAACATTGGTCAAGTAATGATATCTCATTACTGCTGACATTGGCAACAATAATGAAGGTCGGTTTTCAAGATTTCTTCTTTTCATTGTTAATTAATTCATTAAGTCAAATTTCCAAAGAAGTGTATATTCTGTTACCAAGAAGAAAATTGCATTCAAATAAGAGATAATATTATTAAGATTGAATTCACATATATAGTGTAAAGATATTTTATCTATTTCCATCAAAGTTAGAATGATTTTAGGTTTAATAGGTTTTTTTGATAATTCTGATAGAACTGCCAATCAGTTCAATAATCAGGTATATAATCACACAGAAATCCACATCTATAATTAAATGTTCCTGTTTCAGCCTTATATTTTGAGAAACATCTAGCTCATTTGAAATTGAATGCAATTGCATTCAATTAAAACATAAATTTTGGTTTGCAGGCTGGCACTCAATCCACTGGGCCACGCCGGCTAGGGCAAAACATAAATTTTGAATTGTTATGCAAACCCACCTCATGGCCTGGCAGTACAGATATTTCTGACTGAAGATAAAGCAGCCTGTGATTTCCGTTAGGATGGTGGTCACAGGTTAAATACCAAATGCAATGTGTAATACATCTTGTTTATATCAGCCTCAGCATCACTACTTGTGAAACTTAGCCCTCACAGACACTACATGTTACCTACACTCTTAGCTATTTCTTGGGTTTCTTTGGACAGTACCATAGCTATACTTCCTCTGGGAATTTGTCAATGCTTACAAAATTTGGTTAAACAGCACAATTTATACTATTGCATAATGTCTTTATACCTTCTTTAAGAATATTTGTAAGCAAAATTTTAAATCTGTTACAGATAGCTCTTAGAAGATACAGGGGGTTTTCTTGTTATAGTTACTTGTTCTTTGAACAAGGTCTCAAAATTAAATGTTGAAAACTCAAATGTTTTTAAATATGGCCAACATTTTGAAAGCAAATAATTTCTATTAAAACAGAAAAAATAGTTCATGAAAAATTACATACATATATATATATGTTTTACACTGACTACAGTGTTTTAAGTGGAAGAATTGTTACTGAGTTTTATATCCTTAGAATCAGCTTCTTTAGGTTGTTACACATAGTTTCAAAAATAAAATTATTATATATTATGAGACTCATTCCTCTTTACTGATTTCTTTCTTTAAAGTCCTCTCAAGGTCTAGCTTGTTTTTAATTAGAGACAGGATGTTGAAGTTCACATTCGTGATCTCACTTACCACCTACAGCTGAATGACTCAAATTTGTGTCTTCACTCCAGATTTCTCTCCTGAGTCCCACACCCATATAGCCAATGGACTCCCCCACCTTGTCTCTAGAATATCTCAACAGTGCCTCACATCCGCTATAGCAATGCACCCGTGAGTCAGGGGAATAGAGAGTTTCTCAGCTCAGAGAAATTCTCCGTAACCAACTGCTGTTCACAGGAGAAAACTTATCATCTCGGTGATGGCCTGTTTAAAGTATGTGCAGTCTTATCATCAAGTCCACTGTATTTAATTTACTAAACGTCTCTCAGATAGTCAACTTCTTCCCACTTATAGTACCACTACACTAATCCAGTGTTTCAGAAAGGCAGATCTCCTTCCAAAGCTAATTGTCTCGTCTTTGGTTTCCCTGTATCTGTATGTCTCATTAAATATGGTCACTACACTCATACCACAGAGATCATGTCACAAATGCAGATGTGAACCTGGCAATACTTCCCTTTAAGCTCTTCAAAATTTAGCAGTTTCTCGAAAGTGCTGTGACTACAGAATCTTGAAGTCCTTGTAAAACTGCTATTTTTCTCTTAACTGGGTGGCTACTTTTGCCCTTTTCTCTTTGTTAATTCCTGTTTGACCTTCAGTTGACAGACCAATGTTACTTCCTTGCAGGAAGCTTCATCAAGCCTACTTCTCTGTGCATTACTCTCTTAGGATTTAGCATAGATTACAACATAAAACTTGACACTATTTAATTACTCTCTGCTTATTAGAATGACTGTAAGCATTACATGTCTTAGTATCATATTCATTTTTCCATCACTGAATTTTTGGTTATAATTAATTGCCTGGAAATCAACAAATATATACTGAGTGATAAATACTTTTTCTGCAAAATAATCTTGAGCTTTTACTGGTTTTGTACCTGTTTGCAGCCACCCCCACATAGCTTGGTGTGTATAACATTTATGACTGTGGTTCTAAAACTGACATGCGGATCCCCCAAATAGCCTACAGAATTGTCCTGAGATCGCTCACCTGCGGTCGTTGCAGGTCAGGATGCAATCAGATGGCTTTCTCTTTTCCTTCACATTGCCTCTTTCTAAAGTCACTAGTGTATCCCCTTTATGTCAGCACAGAGTCACACGTCCCTGTACCAGTCACTGTTCTGCACCTGTCTCTTTCTTTAACTTGCAAATTGAAAACATTTTTTAAAAGGAAGGAAAAAAGATGCTGAGGAGTTTGCAAGGAATAAAAAAAAAAAGGCAAGTTCAAATTGTTCATGGTATTACTTGATTAATATTCTTGTGAGATATCCTCCTAAGTAATCAGATCTCAAACCAATTTTCTACATGGAGTCCACAGTAAGGTCGCGGGAAATGTCCTCACAGCTTTACTTCTATCTGCCCGTAGTAAAAAGAGGACAGTGCATTGTGATGCAGATCTGCTGCAATGTTCAGCCCAGTTCTCTGGCAGGCAGTTTCCCATGAATATCATTATCCTGCCCATAAAAAAAATCGCCTAGTAATGGGCAAAACACTACCCACAGGAAGATGAAAAGCCCTCCCAGTTAACAAACCCAACGGCCTGACATTTGTCTGTTTGGGAATTAACAACAGGTGCAAGAAAGCAGGACTAGAAGGAAATTATGACGCAGTTTAAGGAATTGGGTTAGAAAAAGAGAGTTCAGTATTACCACCCAGAGACACAGAACTGAGCGTGGTATCTGGCAAAGGCTAGGTATTTGAGAGCTACAGTAAAATGTGAAAGGCTATGAAAATGAGTGTGCTCTTTAGAATCAGTATGAAATACATTTTATAGGCCTTTCTCTTTAAAGAGAAAAGCGACGTACCGCAAAGCGCATGAAGCAGTTTCATATCATCAGGTTCTTTCAAAATAAAGTCTTGAAGTGAAAATATATGTTCCTTATAGTACTTGATATGTGTTCTCCTAAAGCATTATTTTAATTATGTGTTAGGATTCTCAAAACAAAGGTAGATGCACATTTAATTTATAACTTAGTTGCTTTCAATAAAATTATTTGTATAATTTAAAGTGAACTATATATTTAACTCTAAGGGTTATTAATAAATAATAACTCTTTTCATCACAAGGAAGATAAAAATTAGACCAAAAAATCTACGAATTCTGAGTGAATAAATAACATACAAGAGTCAGACTTACATTAAGTTTATAAATGATTTTAATAGAAATATGCCAAGATGAGCACTCTGTATAAAGTATTTTGTCATTGTGAGCATTTCTTATGTCACTAATATTAAACACAGATATTACCTTAAAAGTAAATGTTACTTATTGATTGTGAAGTAACCTATAATCATTATTGCTTATTTAAAATGTTAACTATATTGCTGTCTAAGATGATCATGTGTAATTCTAGCATTTAAAATGTCATTATACACTCTGGCTTTGTTTTGTGTATTTTCTCACATATGGAATAATTATGGCCAAGGTACAGTCACAGGCATTGAAGAGAAAAATCATAAAAATTCCCTGGATACATAAAATGGGGGCTTTATTAAGTTGAGCTAAGAAAATGTTACTTAACCTAAGCTAGTGTTTATTAAAACTTTCAAATCACTGTAAGCATTTATGCTCTTTATATACAGAGTTAATTACCATAGGCCTCTTTTTAGCTACTCTTCCTCGAAAAACACCCTGCTTCTCTTTGAAAACACATAGTCCTCAATATCATAAGTGATGCAGAAAAGGTGGAGAGTTAAAATCCACAGATAAGTCATAATTTTTTTTGATAACACTTTCATCTATTTTAGTTTCTATAATATTAGATTGAACTCTTTTTATTTTCAAATTATTCTTCTTATGTAATCCATGTGCTAAAATATAAATTAAGAAGGAAATGCATTCATACTACTTGCTAGGTATATATACTTTTAGTCTTAGCCAAGTATTGCTTTTTGTGATTTATTTTCTTCAGTTACAAGTTTTAAACTCAAAGGTTTATAATTTTTGTGTCTTTCCTGCTTTTTAGACTAACATTTTACACTTAGAAAATGATCTTCTTCTGTGTCCATGATAGGTGATGTGGGTCTTGTAGGGAACCAGGCCAAAGATAACTGAGGCAAAACGTTGGGTATTATTGCTTAATCTGGCACGTGTCATGTTTGGCAGAAATGTATTTAAGTATAGGCAGTAATTAAATCTAGAAAGAGGATTAATGTTCTTGTTAAACAAATATTTATGGGCAGGTGTCCATGTGCCAAGCACGTTTGCACATGCTGAGAATCAAGCAGAATCTATAAAACACGAAGATTCCTGCCCTCATAGTGCTTTAAAGGTATTCCATTTTTATCATTTTATAAATCCAGGTTTATAAGTAATAGGAAACCAGGAAATTTGGGATAGAATGTCTGAGTGAGTTTTCAGTGATTTAAACCAATCTTATGGAAAAGGTCTGGCCCTCACGCAGGAAGGAGCAGACAGGAAGTCCACATCAAGTAAACAGCACAAGGTCAGCATCCAAAGATGACAAATAATAGAGCAGCATAGAAGGGAAGTGAGTTCTGTATAAACAAGGAGTGGTGAACTACTGGGAAATAAGGAATACTATACGGCCTGTGCCTTGTCTTATTTGCCCTTCATGGACGAAAATTCAGAGCCAAGCAATGCTAACTACCAAGTAGGTAGGAAGCATAATAGGAGAAGATTATTTTTGAGGTTTTATATTAAAATAAAAGGCATAAAGATGCAAATATTCCAAAATTTTGACTTTAAAACTTGTAATTAAAAAACATAAGATGAATTTATAGATGATTGAAGGAAAGTACAAAATCAACTTGGCATGTTTACAAGTGAAAAAAAAAATCATACACTTCCTTTAACCTGACTTTTAAAAATTAACTACTATGGGTAGCTTACTTTTCATGTGAGAGAAGAAACTTTTGATGAAGTTTTAATTATCATTGTATCAAATAGTAAAACATGCCAAGTTTATTTTTTCTATTGAGTAATCAATGACAGGGTGCTGGCATTTATCTCCGCCTTATGTCAGAAAAAGTTAAAATTGCTGTGAAAGTGGATTCATCTCCAAAGGACTAGAGTTAACGTGGAGCTCAGCCTGCGAGGTTCCAGGGTAAGGCAAGCTTCACCCTGTCCTCTAGATTGTTGCTTTTGGTACGAACATGACATTTTGGTTGGGATTTGTATTGACAGCTCTGTAATGTAATTCTCCAGAATGTGTTGAAGTGGAGTCAAATGTCATTGATGTCATTCAGTAGATTTTCCGCCTGATGGCACATACCGTTACTATTCTATTTGTTTTTATAACCAATGAAAAAATTGATGGTTTGGATTCATGGAGTTCTTTTACACATAATTTTCTGGAAGATAAAGATCCCATTTTAGTCCCTATGTAGGTCCATGATTGAGTGTTAATTGACTTTGATCTAAGAAACTGCCTATGTTCAGTTCCATTTTGTCATTATTTGCCCTAGCTGTTAGCAGGCAGTATTGGCTTAAGGAAAATTTGTGAGTGGTAGGAGATTTCTGTGGAATAATAGACAGGGTGTTCATGTAAAAATCATCCATAAGTATAGAGAATGAAATAGTGATTTTTATAATATAAAATCAATTTATAATCTGAGAGGAGAAAAGAGGCTGAGTCAAATACAAGTGCCAAGTTAAAAAAAATCACTTGGGTCTTGGAATATCGTTTGGTTGGAAGAAAGGAAACAGAGCTAAGGCTGAGGGTACTGGAGCTCAGAAATCTGGTACATGTGTATGTCAGAAGGGCATGCAGGTTTTTCTGAAGCTAACGTGGGAAGGAGAAAAGTTTGTAATTTTGTGGTAGTGGAATAAGGAAGCCCTGCCAGACATGACTTTTCTTTTAACACTAGTTAACCGTCAACTGGGATTTGAAAGTAAAACGTTACTTAACTTTTTCTATCAGACTAATGAAAGTTATCCTTGTGACTCCAGGGAAGCGGTGACAACTTGAAATAGAGGGTGTAATTAGAATTATTGCAATTTTGAATGTTTTTCTAAGTATATTTTGCTGCTGATCTCTAGTCCATTCATAAAAGGAAGAAAAATCTATGTCAACATGCAAATTATAATTTTAGTCAATCTATTTTATACACTGAACTTGTGAATTAAATAAAATAAAATATTTTGTTAGTATAATAAAACCCTAAATTACAATAAGTTTGTGGTTTTAAAAGTATCAGCCTAAATTCTTTATTTGCTGGCATCTTTTAGGCATACTTTTCAGCATAAAGATGTCATATGTAGATAAGAAATAAGGATGTTGAAATGGTAGGTGGGTTATGCAAGAAAGTGGAAATCTTAGAACTTCAGAATAAAAGGCCATCATATGACATGATGGGTTATTTTACACAGTAGGAGCATACACATATAGTGTGAGAACAAAGGGTACTGTGAATAAGGTACCTGGACTATTGCTTGTGGTCCCAGACTATACATAGTCAAGTCACTTCCAAAAATTATTAATTTTCCTGCTGATCTCCAGGAAACTTAGACCAATATGGTAAGAACCTCCTTGTGGTGCTGAACGCCCAATACAGTGTACAGATGATGTGTTGTAGAATTGTGCACCTAAAACCTGAATAATTTTGTTAACCGGTGTCACCCGATAAATTTAATTTTAAATAAAGAGCCTCCTTGTGCTTATGAAGCACATCTTAGTCAGCATAGAGAGTCATTTGAAAACGAAGCAAGTGTAAACTTCTGGACTCTGGGTATTTTAAAGACAATTTAAAACACTCATTTTACTTGAGTCTCTGCTGACTTTTCTGTCTTCTTCTCATTATTGCATTACATAAAAATCTCTATTCCAATTTGCCAAAGCCTGTGAAAGTTGCCTGACCTTCCCGACTTCAAATGTTTCTCCATAGTACTTGTCTTTCTTATTTAGCATCTATACAATTTCTCCTCCCTGAAATGGGTTTCTCTAATTGTCATCTGTAGACTATAGTTTTTCAATGTGATTTTTGACTTTTTATAGTGCCCTGGAGTCTAAGTTTCTCTTTTCCGTCCTCCTGGTGTGATCCTGGGGGTAAAGGCTTTCTCAATTGGTGACCTACCTCTCCTTCTTTTGCTGGAAAACAATGACAGAACTTGGCTGGTGCTTGTTATTAATCAGCAGTCCACTACAGGGGGTTTCATGGGAATTAAATGAGATAATGCACATGGGGACTTAGCATATTGCCTGGTACCAAGCTACCTCTTACTTAGATGCTCCTTATATACTTCAAAGTTTTCAAGTCAAACAAAAATTTCTCATACTACCCAGCAATCCCACACCTAAATTTCTATCTACTTAAGAGAAATGAAAACATATGTCCATATAACCATATGCATTCAAATACCCATAGCAGCATCACTCATAACAACCAAAAGCTAGAAATACCCACATGTCTACCAAATGGTGAGTGGAAAAACAAAATGTATACACTGGTGGTGAGGCAGAATAGAAAAAGTCTGGAAAATTCCCTGGCAAGTGAAATGGGGAGACTGAGACAAATAGTTAAACAAATGGAGTCTTGGGAGCCAACTTCTCTTCCCTAATCAAAGACACTTAAGGAGCAGATGGTTTATCTCTCTCCTCTGCAACCAGAGAGCAGGTACCTTACATCACTCTGTTTAGATAACAGAGACCCAGTTAGTGCTATTAGTGCCAAACAGTCCCAAGAACAAAGGAAGTCGGGGAAAATATAAACAAGCAAAGAACAACTAGAGCCAGACAAATCCAAGATGGATGTGAACCTGACCATGAAATGATGCCAAACCCCATTGTAGGCTCATTTTAGTTCATCAGCATATCAAAAGACACACTTAAAAGGCTGATGAATATTCTGATTGAAACCTCTCCTAAAATACCTGTCTGCAAAAAAACACACAAAAAATCCAAAAACAAATAAAAACCCAGACAAAGGACACTGGTGCACACTCTCCCTTGAGCACGCCTGAGCCTCACTTTCCTTGGGCATGAACTTTTGCTTTCTTTCTCCTAAACTCTAAGGGTTCAGAGGAGACTTGTAAGTAGGTAGGCAGTGGGCAGCGGCAGCTCCTCCCAACCTAGTCCCCTGACCGTCTTTCCTAGGGCCCTTCTTTTGTCTCTGTGACTTTTGGGGTTGAAGAAGCCACACTTTGGCTCAGTCCTGTTTCTGTGATCTTGTTTCTTTTATCCTAAGCTCTTCCTTTGTCTCATTGTGCCCAGCTTTAATAAACATACTCTCAAAATCACATGAACTACTATCTTTACACGTCTCCTGCACAAAGTCAAGAACCCACACATCCCAGACTGTACAGGGCCAGACCAGCCTGGTCCCTTTATTGGTGATAGTTGAATATGTCTCCCCCCAAAATCCACGTCCACTTAGAACCTTAAAATGTGACCTTATTTGGAACTAGGGTCTTTACAGATGCAATTAGGTAAATGAGATCATGCTGGATTAAAGTGTGCTCTCATCCAATGCCTGGTGTCTTTACACTAAGAGAAAACAGAGGAGACACAAAGCCAAACAGGAAGAATGCCCTGGGACGACAGAAGCAGAGATTGGAGTGGCACTTCTATATGCCACTGAACCCCAGAACTGTAAGAGAATACATATCTGTTATTTTAAGCCGCCTAGGATGTGGTATTTAGTTGCTGCAGCCCTAGAAAATCCACACAATGTAGTACAATCGAATACCATTCAGGAATAAGAGGCAATGCAATGATGATATATAATAAAGTCTAACAAAAAATTTCATGACTTAAAGCTTTTTCAGAAGAAAGGGTTTATTGAACCAAATGCCAGCCAGAAAAGGACCAGGTCCTAGGGTGTGAAGTCTGTATCACCAGCAGCAGCAGGGCTGCAGAGAGAAGGCAACCTGAAGTTAATGGACTTTTTTTTTTTTTGTGCATGAACAAGGAGGAAGAGAGATGTAAGTTGTTTTGAGAGGATTTACATTGGCTATAGATAAAAGCAGTGGGAGAAGTTGAAGGTAAGCTAGTTCTGAGGTAGGTGCAGAGGCTGTGAAGAAGTGTTTGTTCCTTTGGATTGGCTGTGGACACCATCCAGAAAGTTTTTATATAAGCGAGAAGTGGAGGCACCCATTGGCCAGTGGCACCTGGCTACTCACTGTAGAATATTGTGAAAATAGCCACTTGGAAGTTAATTCAAAGTTTCAACGTACATTCTGAAACACCAGC
The DNA here is from genome assembly GCA_004027735.1 of Carollia perspicillata. Lineage (NCBI taxonomy): Eukaryota > Metazoa > Chordata > Mammalia > Chiroptera > Phyllostomidae > Carollia > Carollia perspicillata. The sequence continues at coordinate 47,590 of PVKM010005161.1, forward strand.
AGCCTTTTGTTGGCTTTGCCCTGTAGTGGCAAAGCCACTGTAGTGTAATGAATTAACCTCTCTTGTCTCTTTTTTCCACCCTCTGGCCCACTGTAATTTAATTTAGAACATTTTCTAATTTAGAGCATTTTCTCCTTGTCAAAAACATGAGTGAATTTCAGAATACTATGCTAATAGAAACCACACTGAAAAGATCACATATTGCATATGGTTCCGTTTATATGCAAGGTCTGCCTACAGGAGTAAAACAATCACTGGTTTCCTGAGAGGTGGTTGGTAGGAATTAGGGTTGTCTGCAAATGAGCAGGAAGAATATCTTTGAGGCGATGAAAATGTTTTTATAATGAATCATTTTGATGATTGCACAACTCTGCAAATTTACTCTTAATCGCTGAATTATATAATTACATGAGTAAATTTTATGGTATATACCTTATATCTCAATAACATTCTATTTAATAAAAATAAAAAGGATGTTGTGAAGAAAGTAATGGAAGAAATTAAAATGGAAGTGTGATGGCTGTTGCGAGTATAAACAAGAGTGAAATATTAGAATAATATTGAATCATCTAGAATCTCTTTTTATTCTGGACTTTCCTTTTTTTAAAAAGTTCTTTCAAAACATACATTTTCTTTTCCTATGCATGTTGTAATTTGTGTAATAGGTTCAGGAATTAAAAAAAAAATAGGGAATTAATAACAAAGCTTAACAGTTTGAACTGCTTGTATAAACAGATGACTCTGATCTCAATTGATTTCCAGCCTGCAGTCTTCTGGTTCCTATAGTTTATTCAAATGAATGATAAGTGCTATATTCTCAAACAACTTGTCATACTTTAATAAGCATAATATAAATCATAATGTCCTTGTAAAGACTAATTTCGAGACCTTTATTTACTTTTAGATGCAGTTATATTAACTTTATGGTTTGACAGAAGTTCTCTAGTGGTCAGAATTTCTAAATGATACATTTTAGTTAATAGAAAAGTTACTAATTTATTACTTCACACATACTATTGTTTAATCAAAAATACCATTCAGTACCTAGTGTTTTAGGAACAAAGTTGGGGTTTGGTGTCCCACTGCCAAATACAGGCACATCACAGAAGGTGAGAGGGAAAGGAAAGCAGTTCTTATCACATTGTTGCACTATTTGGGGAAAGAGGGAACTCTCCAGCTCCAGGCTCCTCACTTCTACAAATCACAGAAATCCCAAAAAGACAAACCCACGACCATGCCCAGAGATCCCACTCCACCTTATCCGGCCTTCTGGAACCGGAGGCTGCTAAGCAGACTGCTCTCGGACTTGAGGCTCACTCCCTGGTGTGCGTTTGGGGCCAGGGCCACCATCGCCATACCCAGCTTCCCAGTTTGGGGCCTGGGGCCACTGCCAACTGCTGCAGCTGGTC
>PVKM010005162.1:0-48975 GCA_004027735.1 Carollia perspicillata
ACAGGGACAATGCTGGACAATAAGAGAGGACAATGCTGAGCCTTGCAGGGAAGGAAAGGGGTGTAAGGACTCTCACTGGTGGGCTGTGAGAAGATGCCACGTGGGTTTTGGATTAGGAAATGGAGATCATTTCCTACACAGCGACACAGCTGATGGTGCTGGGGACTGTGGAAAACCTGCCCAGCTGAGCACAGATAACTGGGAGGAACTGGGAGGAACTGGGAGGAACTGGGAGGAACTGGGAGAAGGGAGCTGGGGACTTCTGTACTTTTTCTTCTGGAGGACAGTACTTCTGATTGGTGTGTTCTGAGACTGGCCTGACAGGGCAAAGGGGGAAGGAAGGACTATGTGTGCTTGTGGGTGTTTTAAGGGACTTTGGGATTTTAACAGCAACATTCTGTCATTACCCTAAACCTGTATAACTTTTAAATAAATAGTTCCTTTCCTTTTTACCAAACTCTGGCACTGAGAGCCACAATTCCTAAGGTGAGGGGCAAAGAGCCATAGTACAGACAGAACCGCCCGTGGGTCCATTCTGTAACATGTTCACGTTGGTGTCTTCAGGGCTTGCCAAAGTACCTGTCACATACCAGGCAGCCTGTTACATGTACTTACTGACATAATGAATTAAATGGGAGGTGTTCCCATTGCTCACAAGTGTACTGACATCTGAAAGGCCAGATTCTTTGTTTGCTTAAAGACTCTCATGCATAGAAATTAAACAACCAGAGAGCAAAATGGTGCAGAAACTTTCTTTGACGCCATATAATGGAAGTGAGAATTTTCCATTTCCAGTCCAAATTTATCTTTCTAATTTGAATACCAAAAACTTATCATGATTAATAAATGGCAAAAATATGAGCTAACCTATAAAATTACCTCTTCTATGTCAAGGGAAATTGCTAAACTGGTTATGAATTTTACCTGAAATGAGTATTTTATGCTTCCCTGTACTCTGCCACATTCTTCCATTTTTTTTAAAAAGGTTGTATTTATTTACTTTCAGAGAAAGGAGAAGAGGAAAATGAAAGAGAGAAACATTGATGTGTGAAAGAAACATCAATTATTTGCCTATTGCATGCCCCCAGATGGAGACCTGGCCCACAGAGGAGGCATGTGCCCTGACTGGGAATTGAACCAGCGACCATTCACTTTGCAGGATGATGCTCAATCTACTGAGCCACACCAATTAGGGTTCTGCCATATTCTTTACTTGCGATGTGCATTTCTATCACACTTTTTCAACTCTTCAGCCTTCAGAACAAATTCTTAAATTTTTTACAAATCATCTTCTGAAATGCCTGCCAGGCTCATGTATTTTTTCTTCTCCTAGGTCATCTTTAAAACTCTGATGCTTATTGCATATTCCTTTATCCTCTTAGATTTTGGGTATATTCTTAAGCAATCATCTCCAGGATCAAATTTGGAGGCTGGAAGAAGGGGCCCAGTGTCTTGATTTCCCCTGAGTCTGCTGAAGTCTTAATGGTCAAAACAGAAATATCCTGAGAAGACATCTTTGCTTGCATATCACTTCTTGGCAACAGATAAATTGTTTCTCTATAGCTTTCTCTTTGAATTTTATGTTGGATCAGTGTTTAACTTGGAGACTATTCTCTTTGAGTAATACTTTTTCATTGTGTCACACCTTGAGATTTATTGCACCAATATATCTTCAGAGTGACAGCTGGCCCTGATGATGTATAGCTTAATACATCATCAAAGCAATTTCTCATTCAGGTTACGTGTTACACAGAAATGTTAGTGCTTATATTTTTTAAAATATTTATCTATGTGTTTACAACAAATAAAAGATGCTTTCTAGATCTGTCCCAAATCTAGACAGGCAATACAATGAGCACTGGATCTCAATAATAATGAGTGCCATCCGGTTTCTGCACAGTGACTGATACCTTTCCTATACATTTTTATTTTTTGATAGAAAATGTGTTTGCTTGATAAAAAAATTAAAAAAGTACAAAAGTATATACAACAAAGACTAGATCTTGCTCTGTCCCTATATGACAGCTATCTAATATCTTTCTTTAGAGGGAAAAATATACCAACTCTTCTAGAAATAATGTAAGAATATACAGGCACCTATGTATATATCTTTTTTATGTATAATCCATGACACTCTGCTATATTTTTTCTAGATAATAGTATGGATTAGAAATTGCTTCATGTACATATACTGTTGTCTTTTTTAAATCATAGCCTATATCCTCCTAGTGTTCTCCTATTTTTATCTCTACATTCTAAAGGGATATTAAAATTTTTCTGTAGAATATGTACTTTTCCTCATTCCATGAACAAACTACAAACTAGAACAAGAATTAAAAAAAATAACTAAACAGAAAATGGAATTACTTTTGCTTTCTTTCCTAAATAATATAGAGCTATTTTATCCCTTTTATGACAGTGTGCTATTCTACTGACTTTGGATTTTCGACTCTAGGAGAAGTAATTTTCATTAATAAGGATTTAAAATATTTATTTTACATGAGACATTTAATTAATTGAATCTTACCAAAGTTGATAAAAAATACCTTCATTTTGTTTTAGGGATAAACCGAAACTGGGAGAAAGGGAGAAAATAAAGGAATTAAAGTGTGCTTAACAGTGTGATGCACTTTAACTAATAAGTAACAACTCAGTAGAAATGTCCCAAATCACTACATCACATTCATTATCTCTTTTATTTTTACTTTTGAGCTTACTTTGAAAATTTAGCTTTAGTTAGTGTCAGTCAAATGAGCTAGTGTGGGGAACAAGGAATTTTTTATATTCTCTCAAATGAGGAAAGGTAAGGAGAGACATGAAAAATTCCAATATGGAAAGTCTCGAGTCTTCAATCCTAGTTATGAAAGTAGTTGTAATTGAAGAATGAATCCTCAAAATCTGAGGTTTTTTATTGTGGTTATTATTATTATTACAAGCAAGTTAGTTCTCCATCAGCGCCTTACTTCCTTTTTGTTTTGCCACCTCCATGACTTATTCTGTGTTATGTCTTATGAGCTCATCAGTTTCCTCCTTTGATATCAGCCAGGTTACTCCTACTAACACTTACCAATGAATGAAAGTCCACAAATGGTAGACATTTTGAAACTGTATAGGAAATTATTATTATTTTGGCAAAAGTACACACATTTTACTTTCTTCTTTTTCTTTTCCTTGACTATCTTAATTTAACCAATATGTGAATGTAAGAATGTACATATATTTAACTATTTTCTTTCACATCATCACTTATGAGTAAAAGAAAAGCTAATAAACTGTCAAGTACGGCTGCAGGACAAATCTACATTACTGCATGCACGCACACTTATTTCTAGTCTTTGACTCTCTTTTCTCCTCTCCACTTTTCAGGAAAGGACAAATTTCTGATTAAAGAATTTAAAAAGTTATTAAGAACTGATGGGAAGAATTTAGTTGGAAGAGGATGGGAGAGAGTGGGGAGAGTTATTCTTGAGCATAGGTGTTAAAAGGGTTGTGGATTAAGAGGAAAGAACCTGACACAGGGATTCTAGAGAGAGGGAAAGGAATGGAGGAGAGAAAGGGAAAGGGAAGAGGAAGAGAGATTGGAGAATGAGATCATAAATAGCAGCAACTGGCCATATGGTGACATTTTGTAGTCCTTACATTTTTTATAAACTTTTATGAAAATCTACTTAACCGGCAAGGTTTTCGGAGTTGATCTACTTGAGTGATTATTCTGGCTATATGATGTGATGAATTAAGATTAAAAGCGGTCCTTAGGGCCCTGCCACACAGCATCACTTCTGGAAATCATCTTTTTTTTTATGACAGAATTAATTGCTGTTTTGAGAAGGTAAGGTCTCTTTCTTCTTACTCTAAGCAAATAATGCTTAAAAACAGAATGTGTAAAGCCTTTGTGATCTTCTATTCCTACCTCTGCTGATTTTGTAAAGTTAAATAGTTCATAATCAGGCTGGAATAGTAGAACAGGGTGGTTAATAACTCAGGTCCTGAAGCTAAAACTCCTTACCAACACTTAATAGCTTGGGCAAATACCTAATCAGTGAATTTTAATTTTCTTACCTAAACCTAACCCAAATCCTTAGTTTTTTTCTGCTTGTTTGTTTTTAGGATTGGATAAATATTATCTAAGTTAGTGATCAGAATTTAAAAGTAACATTTTAATATATTTTTAAATATATATTGTTTATTACAGTTGTTTATTTACAGTTGTCCCCACTTTCCCCCACCACTTTCTCCTTCCCTACCCACCCACCTCCTACATTCAGTCCTCCCCTCCATCTCCCACCTTGTTGTCTTTGTCCATAGGTCCTTTATACTCATAACTCTTGCCGTCACCCTTTCCCTTCTTTCCCGAGTTTATCCCCCTCCCTTCTCCCACCTGGTCACTGTCAGTTTGTTCTTTATTTCCATGTCTCTGGTTCTGTTTTGCTTGCTTGTTTGTTTTGTTGATTAGGTTCCACTTATAGGTGAGATTATGTGGTATTTGTTTTTCACCACCTGGTTTACTTCACTTAGCATAATATTCTCCAGTTCCATGCTGTCAGAAGGGTAGGAGCCCCTTTTTTCTTTCTGCAGCTTAGTATTCCATTGTGTAAATGTACCACAGTCTTTTGATCCACTCATTTACTGATGGGCACTTAGGCTGTTTCCAGCACTCGGCTATTATAAATTGTGCTGCTATGAACATTGGGGTATGTAGGTTCTTTTGAATTGGTATTTCAAGATTATTAGGGTATAACACCAGCAGTGGAATTGCTGGGTCAAAAGGCAGTTCCATTTTTAGTTTTCTGAGGAAATTCCAGTCTGCATTTCCACAAAAAAAAAAAAAAGTAAAATTAACTTGTTAATTAACCTTAACGTCTTCTTTGTTACTTTGGCAACCCACGATTGACCAAGTAGGGAGGTGACAATTGGACAGAAGACCACATTTTGAGTTGAGTTTATAAAGTATTTATACCACTTTGAGAGGAAAAGAAAGTACTGAATAAGATAAAAATAAAAATAAGTGTATATTTTGGAGGCAGAGAAATTTCACTCTATTTTTTATTCATTTTATTCATCCTTTGCTTTTATTATTTTAGGTGTTGCCTAATGTTATATTTTCATAATTGTGCCTATCATAACTTGACAAGCCATACAAATTGGGTTAGCTTTTATTTAACTAACTATATCATTCATCAGTTTGCCTTTACTGATGCTTATTCATTTAAAGAGCGAGGAAACACCTTGGATAAGACAATGAAACCTCTCCCTCTCTTTGTCATCTGTGAACAGATTAAAAATGTCAGTGTTATTTAACAGTAATGATAAACCTTTATTGAGTGCGTGTGTGTATATATATATATGTATCATTACATACTTTTTGCTTTAGAAAGTCAGAGTGGTAGAAGTAGTGAACTATAGAAGAAATGGGCTCAGGAAACAAGTTTCAGTGGCAAAAAGAAGGGTCCTTGCAGCTTAGGAAAAAGGAAGGCAAGGGTAACATGCCCGGGGGGAAGGGGAGGGGGAGGGGAAAGGCACAGATGGGCTCTCTGGAGAGAGAGCTGAGTTAACATTATGTATTTTCCAGACACAATTTTCAGTGCTTTGTGTATGTTATTTAATCTTCCCAAGCCTATGAGGAGAATATCATTGCCTATATTCTTATGTAACAGGAAGATAAGTAAATATCCTTTCCAAAGTTGAATAGTTAGCAGGTTACATGGTCAGGATTGATAATGACATAATCTCTCATGAGGCCTGGCTATTAACCACCAACCACTCATACATTCCATCTCAGTATGTATTATAATATGTTGGACTTATTATAAAGCATATTTTGAAGTAATTGTAGAATACTATATTTAATGTTGTTTGTGATTTTTTTCTTTTCGGAAAATTAAGATGTTAGAAAAATTAGAACACTAAAGTATTTAAAATACTGCCTTTTCTAAAATATTTGCTTGAATGTAATATTTCTGCTTACTAAAATAAAACAGAAACTTTTAGATACTTATCATTTCTATTTGGTTCTTGTCTAAGAAAAAATAGAATGGACAGATAACTTTTTTTCATTTCTGCAAATTCTATAAATTCTAAATAAGTTTAAAATGTCACTGCACGCTGCTTACCAACTTGTTGGTGTCAAGTGAGGTTGGAATTATTAATGAAAGACCTTTGCCAACAAATGCTAGAGATAGTAAATAATACCTTTCCGTAAGTACAAATGAATCATATGTAAAGTGATATATGTCCTCCAATGCGGGTGGAAAGGATAAAAACAAGGAAGTTAGTGGAAAATAATATACTGATTAACTACTTTCTATTTAAAAGACAGAATTCTGAGAAAGATAAAATGGGATAAGAGACAAGATTAAAAGGTGGATGAGAGTGACAATTAGAAATTAAATGAGAGTGACAATTAGAAAGTAGGGTAAAATACAAAGGAATAGAGATGAACTCAAGGAAAATAATTGAGAAAAGAGTGTAAAGAATCCCACCTCCTCAGCTTGTTGCCTCACCTTATCTGAGCAAACATTCCCAGAATCACTTTTCAGTTCTCTTTTCTACAGTCTATAATGTATTTCATTAGATTTCACCAGAAAGTGCCTTCAGAATATTTACAGTGCATTAGGAATTTTGTTTTTGCTATTAAAAGCATAGACAATTGAGTTTGAAAAATTGTTGGATAACTTTAAGATCATGAGGAAACATCTTTCTGGGCAATGACTGTTGAAGCTACTAAAGATACATTTATTTTCTCTAAACAACATTAACTCAATAGTAAAGCAAAAACATAAAGAGCAAAAATGGAACAAGTAAAGAAAGCACTGGTTTGAAAATAAAATACAAAATAAGGAATTTTCAAAATACTTAACTCTTCGCCAGCAAAATTCTCAGTATCAACTTAATCTGGCTTCTTCAAGCACACTTCCCTGTATGCTTCCCCTGTATCTTTATTCTGTCACAGATGTCTTTTCTTCCCACACTCCTTACCACACAACCTAGTGCCGAGTTAGGTGTCCTACATCACCCTTGCACTTCTGTAACAGTGGGAAATTACAACCCACCCCATCAGGCTTTTGGTGTTATTTCCGTAAGCACTGACTCTGACTAATACATAGCTTATAGATAAACAGCATGTTTATATAACAATCCTAGAACTAACATCAAGAGGTACACACTCCTACCTTCAGGTATGAGTTCACAGAGATTTGCTGAACTTCAACTGTGGAGCCAAAATGACATAGAGTTAGGATGAATTTAATCCAGGACAACTAAACCAGGAGTATGCACACTGAACGATCACTTGCTTTATTGGAATGGACTGTGTTCGTCTGCATGTAGAGAACTTTTCAACCTCCTCCCTTGGCCTCTTTATTTTGTTCCTCTCCACCTCCTTATAGAAACTTCTGCCTGCACCGAGAGGTGAAACTCCAGAATGATCCATCTCACTGATTATTTTAGCTGTCTCAATCTCCAGAATTACTCCTGGTTTAATTATCAATGATTGCCTAATCCACAAAGTTGATCCTTTTCATTCCCTGGCCTCTCATTTCCCAGACCTCCAGTGAAACTTGTTCTGGGTTTTCCTCCGGTAAACACCTAGACCGTCAATGTGAATAACTGAGACTTCCTATAACTTCAACTGTAAATTTTCCCCTTTCTGACAACTCCTGTAGGATCTTCCTGAACACTGCTTCCTTGGTTCCTAAAATCTATCGATTCTAAAACCTTATATGGCCTGTCTTCCTTGGCATGTCCTCCCAGCCTTCTCACCCAGCTTGAACTTATTGACCATAACTAAAACTATTTTATTTTGCACACATGTGACATTGCATCTCTCTCCCTTTACTTACACATTTGGCAACACACCAATCCTGGAAAAATTCAATGGCCTACATTTGGCTTCATGAATTTAACTACAGTTGAAGAAAGACCTAGAATCATGCTGATTGTTCTCACCTTAGATTAATAACCATTAATTTCAAAAGAACCCTTAATACTTCCAACATCATAGGATTCAATGGTTTGTTCATTATCTCACTGTCTTTTGAGACAATATCAAACATCTTTTATATCTTAAAATTTCCATTATTTCTAGCCAATGACATTACTTCCCAAGTCACTGAAAGAATTGAAAGTTATAAGAGAAATCCTACAAACTCCTCCCTCAAACCCTTCATCTGTAACTATATCAATGTGTTCGCCCTCCATTTTTGTCCCTATAGATAAACTCTAAGGTCTACCTTTTCATTTGTACACTAGAGTCAGTCATCCTCTCTTAACTGCTTAAAAACAACACTCTAGATAGTCTCCTGTCCTCAATGTCATTCATCATAAAATTTCCCCTTTCTACTTTCCCATCATGCTGGTATTCCTCCAAATAGCATGCTGTTATTAAAAAAAAGAAAAAGAAAAAAGAAATAATATTCTTAGTCCTACTATCCTCAGTTATCATCCCATTTTTCTATTCTTATTTGTAAAAAAAATTTCAAAACAGTCGTTTATACTTTCTGACTCTAATTCCTCTTCTCCTATTCTCTCAAAAACCCTCACTCATCTACTGGAAACTACTACTAGCATGCCTGTGAATGTCCTCATATTGCAAATCCAATGGCAAGTTTCAATTTTCAAATAGCCTCATCTATCATTTACATGTGATACAGTCGATGGCTCCCTGCTCCTTAAAATGCTCTCTTCACGTAACTTCTTTAACAACATATTTATTCCCCCTGTTTTTTTTCTTATTGTCTGTGCTTTCTTAATGCCTCTCTTTAATTCCTCTTATCTCTTAATGTTAAAATTTCCCAGTTCTTATTACCTTCCTTCTTTTCTATCTATACTGTTTTGGGGATCTCATTTGGCCTTATGTAGTAAATACCATCTATACATTGATAACTGACAACATTGAATTTCTAGTGCAGACCTCAACATGTCTGAAAGGCACCTAAACATAATAAGTGGTGCAGGCCAGAGCTCCTGATTTGGTACTTCCACACAATTCAGGTCCAGCTGCAGTCATCCCCATTTTAGGTAGTGGTAATTTTATACTTCTAATTGCTCAGGTCAAAATATATTGGAGTCATGCAGAGGATTTGTTTGTCACTTTTTTTGATCTCATACCTCACATCAGAAAATTCTGTTGGCTATACTTTCAAAATATATGTAGACTGTTCCCATTTCTCACCACCTCTCATTATAGTCACCCTGAATCTATTCACACTCACTTTGTCTTGGATTTTTGTATTAGCTTTCTACCTGGTCTCTTCTATTTCTGTCCCCTAAAGTCTATTCTCAACAAGCCACATCAGTAGATCTGCTAATGTATGAGTTAGAAATCACTTCTCTGCTCAAAACCCTCCAACAACTTCTAGTTTAATTTGGAATGAAGGCCAACATCTTTAACACAGCCTCAAAGTCTTAATGATTTGTCCCCTTGCCCTTTTTATGGCATTTGTTATCTTTACTTAATCATGAAATGCTCGTTTACATAAATTTATAAAGTGTCTTACACAGAAAGCAATGTTATCATTTTTAATACTATAATTTTCTTTTTTCCTATTTTTGAATTTATTGGGGTGACATTGGTTAACAAAATTACACATGTTTTAGATGTATAATTCTATAGCATTATCTGTATGCTATATTGTGAGTTCATCACCCCACATCAGGTTTCCTTCCATCATCATTTATCTCCTTTACACCCTCCTCCACCTCCCTCTGTGCCCTCTGGCAATCACCACACTGTTGTCCATGTTCATGAGTTTTTCTGTTGTTGTTTTTTTTCATTTTTTCCTCAATCCCTCCACATCCCTCCGGCTTAGCACAACTGAGCTGACAGCTGTCAGCCTGCTCTTTATGAGTCTGTCTCTATTTTGCTTGTTAGTTGTCTTTTATTATTTCTCTAACTTCCTCTCCCTCTAATTTCTATCTTTCTCACTTTTCTCAAACATACAGATCTTTAAATATTGGTCAGACTCTTGCCTCTGCAATTTTGCACTTGTATGTACCTTGTATTTGTGGTACTATCCCCACTATCTTGAGGGATCTATCCAATACAGTGAGTAGTGAGTGATCTCACCTCCTTTAAGTCTTTGTTAAAATGTCATCTTCCTTAGGGTTCTCCTCTGACCATTTTATTTAAATTTTACCCGTTTAGCATCCCATCTGGGCTTCACAACTTTCAAATGTAGACCATTGTCAGTGTTAGGGAAGGCCTTGAGGTTGGGCTATTTTCATCTACATAAAACTGTGTGTTTGAGAATTCCAGTTAAGGCCTTTACCCTTACATGAGAACATGTGGGAACCAAAAATAAATATCATAGAAGAGAAATAAGAAGACCATTAAAACATGTCCAGAAAGCCTGAACACACACACCTGAGTCAGAAAATGTGTGATATGTTCACAACAGGTCTAGTCCACATCGAATCACTATCCCAATAAAGTAGCAAACTTAGAAGATTTCTATTTTGAGGGAATGAAGCTAGTAATTTATGATGCCTTTGAAAGTTCAATAGAAAACACTGTTCGAAAAATATTCACTGGACTTGAGTTTCCCAAAATCATGACTGCTACCTAGCCAAGTTAATTATGAGTCCTTAATAATGATCCTAATGATCCTGATGTATTTCTTGAAATTTTTCATCATATTTTTTTCATCAGCTATTCTGGGAAGAGTCCTGAGACTTTTTTAGTTCTGATACTCAAGTTTTATCTAGTTCATAGTATTTCTGACTCTAAATTGTATATTTATGAAAATAATTAATTTTTAAATGTCTGCACCCTACTTGACTATTATTTGAAAGTCCGTGCTGTTCATACAAAATGTTACTATATTTGGTTTGTTATTTAATAATTAACTGTGCATTTTTTCAGTTTGGGGATCAGGGTTCATTTGGTCCAAAAATCTTACTTTAAACCACATTGAGAATTCCATATAATTAATTACTGGCAGAGATTTGCATTTCTTCAAACTGGGAAAATGTTACAAGAGAGATTTAGTGATGTGGTCAGAAAAGCTGTGTGTTAGTTAATGGCTGAATTGCAGGTAAAGAGAGTATTTTCAAACTTCTATTATGATATTTTCAGTCAAAAGATTTGCAAATCTCTGACCTTGATGAAAGTCTAACGGTGAACTAAAGAGAAACAGTTTTCAATTATTGCAACTACATTGTGTATATGACTTTGTTAAACTGATATTGACTTATTCTAACCTTAAAAGAAACTAATGAAAAAACAAAACAAAACAAAAAAACCTTTCTTCACATAAGAGATGCAGTGCAAAGATAAATTAAACTATTCTATGCACAATATTACTGAGTTTTCAAATGTGCTATATAAAATATATATCAAAGTACTATTGTTACTTTTACAGTGGCTGAAAATATTGTACAAAAGGATGAGGATTAAAGACAAATAAAATGTTTATATTAGCTTTATTTCTGAATAAAAACACTTTGGAAATATGTATGTTTAATCATACTTAGTTTTTCCTTCCCATAATTCATTGCACATTTATCTTTGTTCATCTACAAAGCAAAATAGTTCCTCTTAGCACTTGCTCAGGATCTTGATCTCAAGCTAAAAAATGCTTCAGCTCTCTGTGCCAAAGAAGGAACCATTTGACAAACTGAGCATTTGAAATTATCACAATCTTATGTGATCTCCCCACAATGCTACACACCTCTTATCTGATTCCAATAGCTCAGGGACAATTTAACACATTGCATTTATCTTTATTGTGATTTAATTTTGAGAAGTCAGGATCCCATGTGGAAGGAGAAACTGTTAGGATTTCAAAATCAGGTTGCCCTGCTTGCTAATTGCTTCTTCCATAAAACACTTGGAAAGACACCCACCATGACATTTTTGACACCCAATACATTAAAGTCTTGTTTCAGCTTTCCTGACCTCAGCTGCTGTGTTGGATTCTTTCCTTGGATCTTTCTCTCAAGTGATGCCAGACCTTAGAACAAAGAACGCAGCATGATCAGAGAGCTCTGTAAACCGAGTGACAAATGGCTATGGAAATAATCTCCCTTGATTTCTCATAATCCTTTGTGCTCACTGCTAAAGACTCTCACCTCAGTTTCTATTGCTCCCATACCTGAGTTGAAGAAGAATAAGAATTTTTGTGCGTAGCTATTGACAGGCATTTCTCAGGCTGCAGGACAGGCTTCATAGGAGATAAAACCAAACACCAAAGAAGAACAAAGGATTTGTTTATTGGAGGTGAAGGTATATTCTGGCGACAATTTGTAGAAAGTGCAGCAGGTTGAGACTGAAGAGATAGGGCTTCTAATAATGATACCATCATGGGATTGGGTAACCTTCAATAAACTGCCTTTTTTATCCTCTAGATCTGGAAGCCTTGATATAGTAGGGAGATGGACTAGATAATATCTCAGGTAGTAGTCTTTGATACCACATAGAAAACAAAACGCATGCACATTTGTGGTAAAATATTGTAAACAATGTGGAAATTTAATGATCATAATAAATAAATAATGATCTTTTACTTTAAAACACTCATAAAAATGAAAATGAATTTCTATATTATATAGCTTTACATTTTAAAGTCATAAATTTAAAGGTACCCAAAATTAATCTTAATGTCTTTAAATTGCACATTTTCAAAAAATATAGGCACTTGAATTTCTGTAAGCACATGGCCACTGAATTGAGTTTAAAACTCCAAAGATTAAAAAAAGGGGAGTAATTTAAGCCCTGGCTGGTGTAGCTCAGAGGATTGAACGTGGGCCTGTGAAGCAAAGGGTCTCTGGTTCGATTCCCGGTCGGGGTACATGCTTGGGTTGCAGGCCAGGTCCCCAGTAGGGGACACATGGGAGGCAACCACACATTGATGTTTCTCTCCCACTCTTTCTCCTTCCATTCCCCTCTGCCTAAAAATAAATAAATAAATACATATTAAAAAATTAAAAAGGGGTGTAATTTAAAATATTAGAGTCACATTGAACTTAGCAAAATACTCAAGGCATGCAGGAGCTGAGAAGATCAAAAGTACCATCTGTTATTTCATAATCACTAAAAATATGTTGGCTCAATGATATATAGTTGCTGATATTTGATAATTTTTAAACCAAAAAATGGAAATTTCATATAGTTCAACTTAGTAGTTAAATTGTTGATGCTCTGTTTTCTGATTGTGTGTAGTTGAATGAACATAAAGTAAATGTGGATATGATGCAATTTCTCTATAACAGTTTTTAGTAGTTTGATGGCTGCTTTGAACTTTTAAAATGACATTTAACACTTTTTTACTATGAAATTATTGCAGGCTAGAAAAAAAATTTTATACAGTGTGTCTTTGCAATACTTATGTAAATTATCAGATTTTTAGAGCAAATGCATCTTTAGATATAGGTTTATTCTGATTATTGTATTAGAGAATTTTGTTGGGAAAGTGAGAGTGGATCTTTCATATGGTTTTCACTGATTAGATGGGACTAAATGTCCAGATGTGCTTCATTGCCAGCCTTCAGATTCTGATTTTAGCACTTCAGAGAAGATGGGAGGGTAGGATTTTTGATGCCTCTAAAGAAATTGAGAGATACCCATGTTCACGATTTTCTAGAAGAAGCCTAGCAACTAAATTTCAGGTATAGATCATGTAGTATCTCCTTATGTGACATTGAGAAAATTGCTTTACTTTCTGATCTTTATTTTCCCATTGGTAAACTAAGGGAGTGGTATTTGGTGATAATATATTTTCTTTAGCTCTAAAGTTTGATGGATGCATGAGTTTTTGAGATAGACATGAATTCCCCATCACTAATAACTGTATGGTTAAGTTCTCTTAGGAAAACACTGTCTACTTTCTTTTGCCTCTATCATTTGTTGTTCTGCCGAGAGATCGATATTAAGCCCTTCAGAATGAACTAATTTCAATCCTCAGAAGAGGCTCTTTAAATTAAAATGAAAATATATTTTCCAGTTAATTTTATCCTCATGTTCATGTATTGATCTTCATCACCACCCAACCCCCTTATACCAAATAGTGTGCCCATTCAAAACTTCATGGACTGATCAGGCTTCTCCTCATTTAGTAAAAAGATTTTGAACAGACTGACTCACTTGGAGACTATAAAAGTGTAATGAGAATATTTGTGAGTATGTTTCTTTGGAGTGAGCTGCTGTTCTGTGCACTCCACCTGTCACAGTTCCCATTCTACACAATTTTATGGGCTGTTATCCATAGCTTAGCTTCACTATAAGATTCTCTTTCTGCTTCTTTTTCATCTTTTTTTTTCTGTTTTCTCTTTTGTCTAAATTGACTAAGTCAATTCAGTATAATTACAGATATTTCTTGGTGAAATGAAGATAAATTTTGTAAAGAAATATAATCACATACGCTCACCTTTTCTGATATAATACTTCATTGAAAGTGTATATTTTAATCCATTGTTGAAAAGGTTATATATATTCTATTGCATGTACACACACACACACCATCACCACCACCACAACCACCAGCATCACCAATCTATAATAATGGATCTTGTGCCCTGGCTGGTGTAGCTCAGTGGATTGGGCGCGGACCTGCGAAGCAAAGGATCACGGTTCGATTCCCAGTCAAGGCACATGCCTGGGTTGCAGGCCAGTTCCCAGCAGGGGACACACGAGAGGCAACCATACATTGATATTTCTCTCCCTAACCCTTCCCCTCTAAAGATAAATAAATAAAATCTTAAAAAAAAAATAATGGATCTTGTTTACCCAGCATAAAGTCACCTGAGAAAGGGAAACTATGATAATTCTTCATATTCATAAGATTTAATAACATATGACTTCCTAAACTCATTTAGTTTTCTACTTATTTTCATTCTTTAATGTCACTTGGTTACTTATATTTTTGTCCCAACACAGGGAAGCCATCAATATTCAGCAGGTCTAAAGTGAACAGTCTGTGCTTTTACATATTTAGAAATGTATTCTAATTTTGGTAAGCATATAAAACATCCACTAGGAATAATAGTAAATAGCAGCAAATATTACCAAAATATCAAAATACAAGAAAGGAAGACCTAGTGGTGACTATTAGCTGTATGTAATTTAGAACTGAATATGTTTGCTTATTTCCAAATATAAAGTTCAGGTCCAAAAGTTATAGCAATAGTTTAGTTGAAGTCATAATTGGTATAAATGACAAAATATAAATTATGATTTTGAGTTTAGCCAAATGATTTAATATTACCTTGATATTTCCTTATTACATTTTGCTAAGAATATGATATATGAAGGTCAGATTTAGCATTGGATTAGAATAGCAGTTACCTGAGAGGGTTCTTGCTTTGTATTAAAAATTGTAGGAAATAAGAGTGAGACTGAGAAAAAATGATGAACCAGCTAATACTTATGTGTAATATGTCTGTGGATTCATTATTTAAAAAAATAAAAACAATGCATTAAAACAATGCACACACATAAAAAGTAACTGTTTCCTAAAAGAAAGCCAAGAGAAGGGATTCTTAGTATATTTAGAATGTTCAGATAAAAATATATATAGTTACAAGTGATAGAGAAGTAACTCACACTATCTCCCTAAACATAAAAAAAAGAATAAAACTTTTTTTTGAAGAAAAATGTGCAGGGAACCAATAGTTATGGAAAGAAAACTGAGACTCAAATCAATGGAGTGGACCAGAAGGAAGAAAGAAACAACCAAACAGAAAAAAATGAAGAAACAAGAATTCAAAAAAAAGGGGGAGAGGCTTAGGAAGCTCCAGGACATCTTTAAACATTCCATTGTCCAAATTGTAGAGGTACCAAGAGGGGAAGAGAAAGAGCAACAAGTGGAAAACTTATTTGAACGAATAGTAAAGGAGAACTTCCCCAATCTGGCAAGGGAAATAGACTTCCAGGAGGTCCAGGAAACTCAGAGAGTCCTAAAAAAGGTGGACCCAAGGAGAAACACACCAAGGCACATCATAGTTACATTAGCCAAGATTAAAATGAAGGAGAGAATTCTAGAAGCAGCAAGAGATAAGGGAACAGTTACCTACAAAGGAGTTCCCATCAGACTATCAGCTGATTTCTCAAAAGAGACCTTATGGTCAAGAAGGAGCTGGAAAGAAGTATTCCAAGTCATGAAAGGCAAGGACCTACATCCAAGATTGCTCTATCCAGCAAAGCTTTCATTTAGAATGGAAGAGCAGATAAAGCACTTCTCAGATAAGGTCAAGTTCAAGGAGCTCATCATCACCAAGCCCTTATTATATGAAATGTTAAAGGGACTTATCTAAGAAAAAGAAGATAAAAAATATGAACAGTGAAAAGACAGCAAACACACAGTTATTAACATCCACACCTAAAACAAAAGCAGACTAAGCGGACACCTAAATCAGGAGCGGAGCCACAGAAATAGAGATCATGTGGAAGGTTAGCAACAGGGGAGTGGGAGGAGGAGAGACAAGGAAGAAGGTGCAGAGAATAAGTAGCATAGAAGGAGGGGAGAAAATAGACAGGGAGAGGGCAAGAGTAGTGTGGGGAATGTGGAAGCTAAAGAACTTATGACACAAGGACATGAACTAAAGGGGGAGAGCATGGGTGGGAGGGGGTGTGCAGGGTTGAGGAGAATGAGGGGGCGAAATGGGACAACTGTAATGGCATAATCAATAAAATATATCTTAAAAAAATAAAACTTTTTTCTCATGTAACTAACAAGTTTGGTAGTATATTTGTCTTGTGAGTCTCAGCTATTTTGTATGAACTAAAAATATCCTTTCTTAGCTCCAACTCTCTTTAAATATTGATTTTATTTTATGGAAAAGCTCTCCTCATGCTCTTATCTGCAGATTCATATTATTTTCTCTTAAGAAATCTATTAAAATTTGATTTATCCAAAATATCCTGTGGAAAAATACATTGGCCTGATTTTTCTTCCCACTCTTATTTTCTGATAGATGGCAGGCTACTGAAGCACAGAAAGGGGGTGGAATCTTCCCAAGGAATCAAAAGAAGAGAATGGAAAGTTATTTTGGGCAAAAAATTATAGTTATCTTTGGTATTGTATTTGATCTCAGATTACTACATATTAGTATTACCCAAACTCTGTTAGAGGGATCATCATGGACCCATGAAATGCTGATCAGTTTTCTGTAGGGAAAAATAGTTTCTTTAAATAAATAACTTGGGAAATTGAGCAATAAGATATTAAAACTGCTTTTTCCCCACCTGATTATTTACTAAGGTGCAAACATGATAGCTATCAGATCCTGATGGAAGAAGACAGTTTCCACATGCTTAATTGCCTAAAAAAAAAGTTCAGTGACATTTGAACCCTCTTACTCAATTAGAAAATATAAACTAATAAAAAAGGGAGGATTTGTGAATGCATAACTTCGGCAATAGCTGTGGCTGTGCCATGTATTTACCCATTAAAGCTTCTATACTGCATGATTCCACCAGTGCAATACTTTGTCTGAATGACACACTCATTTCAACCCTCGGTCATTTACATAGATTACACACAGTATCTCTTCCTCTTTTTATGCAACACAATGTCTCTGTCAGTCAATTGGGTGCAATGGGTGTATTACCTTCCCAACTGTGAGTCTAGTGAAGAGACATTTATGGAACTCTCAGAAAGCTTAAAATATGCTCCCTGATATCTGGGACCTCTGAAGATGGCTTTCTGACCCTGTGAGAGAAAATGAAAGTGTGCTGTGGCAGCAGGGTACAGGAGACTGCAGTGGGATTGCCTTGTAGACTTAGAGTTCATTAGGGTGAGGGATGCATGGATGTTTCCTGTTAGATGTTGCCATGTTGAAGAGTCAAGGTGGAGTAGTCCTGAGTCCGGGCTAAGCAGAGCCACCTAGTTAGGTAGAGGGAGTCAGTGAGAAGAAGATGGACACAAGTATGATATATCTACAAACTGGGGAAAAAGTCATAATTTAGTTTATCAAGATCTAATAAACTTTCAGAGAGATTCCCACCCCCACCACCACCAAAAAAAAAAAAAGCCCATAAGAGCAAGAGCTCTAAAATTTCCCAGCTTAAAGAACATGAGCTTTTTTTTTGTAAATGAAACCCTTTCTTATGTTCTTGTCAATCTTCCCTTCACCCCTAAATCCCAAGAGAAACTGAGGCAGGAGAACAATAAATTGAAGGACTGAACTGTAGCTGTTCATTTCATCTAAAGCAGGTTTGGGCTGGGGTGTGAAAGATGTATGTTTAACTCAGAGTTTTGACCCATGTGTTGGAACAGACAACCTAATTATGTACTGAAGCTCTGTTTTTGTCTAAAAAGGACACTAGAACTATCTAACCATTGTTTAATGGTAGTTAAAAAAGAAGAGTCATGGGTTTTCTGAGGTTTTAATTTGGAAGCCATGTAAAGTTAATTTTATCGCATAAACTTTAAAGGGATAAACAGCACTATATTTGCATTTTGATTGCATCATGACTGCGTCATGCTTAACATTTCAGATATACAAAAGTCAACAAGTTTTTAGTTTTTATCTTTAATTGTGCTATTTTTCAGGGCCATTCACATGCTACCTCACCTTGGGAATCCCTAAGATGAAGTCATAAGAAATGTAGTTTCCTAAATTATTTGGTCCTAGAACCATTTATTCATAATATACTCACTTACATCTCAAATAGTATAATATTGCAGGCCACTGAGCTTGGGAGTGTCTGTAGCATGCTAATATGTCAAGAATGAATAATAAGCAGGACAGATCAGAGATTATAGAATAAAATGGTGAATGATCTCTTTTCGTATTCTCCAAAACTTGACAGTATAATCTGAGAATTCACTAAAGGAAAATTATGTCCAATTCAAAAGAAATATCTGTTACATTAGAAGGTGGAGAAACTCTGAAAGCCCAAACATCCTCAGCAATCCATGACAATTCCACCAACCACAGTGTGTGAAACAGAAGTGATCACACCATGGAAGACTTGACTGAAGTCTGACCTGCCGTGCAGAGGAACTGGAAACTACTTCGCGAGTGCAGCACACGCACGCCTTGGCTCACATGCAAATTAGCACAGTGATTTGAGGCTTCAACCATCAGGACATTCACTGGAAGTCTCATGCAAATATTTTAAAATATATACATTCTTAATTCACTTTTTAAAAATTCAATGTTCCAGAGGTGGGAGAGGAAAAATTAATCAAACAGCTAGGTTGAAACTAATTTCTTCAAGCAGGGAAGAATTGGTTGCTAACTTAGAACAGTAAGAACTTTTGGGAAAAGAAATAATGTCATTTTATAGTTTACATAGTATCAAAAGAATAAGCTGTTGAATACAGAGTCTCAGTTTAGAGTTTAAGAAGACAGTTTTTAAATATTGGAATAACTCAGAAGCATGATTCAGTAGTATGAGATTCTGTCATGGACAATGACTAAGAAGCCTAAGAAATTAAAAAAAAAATCCTGACCTATGCTTCAAAAAATTAGATATTCCTAAAGAAATCTGTTGACTACTGAGTAAGCTGTCTAATGATCTGAGTAAGCTGTCTAATGACCTTAGATTTAAAGGAATAATAAATAAAATATAATGAGGAAACATAACTATTTAGATAGTGTAATATTCATTCACTGGCAAAAGTTGACTCAAGAGAGAAAGTACAAAGTGAGCTAAAGCATCACAAAACTAAACACAGCAAAAGATAAATTGCTCATAAAGTTACGATCAAAGGTATGAAAGCTAAAAGAAACACATAATCTACGATTTTGTTTTGCTGTAATGAGCACTCATGGAACAATTCCCAAATTTTGAATAGATCCTGTAGATTAGTAATAATATTATAAAATATAATTTTTTAAGCTTTGATAATTTTACTAGCCTTATATTGGAAAATGTCCTTGCTGTAGTCTGTTGGGCCAAATTACATGAAAAAAAGTTATGTCATTTTACTAATAGATATTAATTTTCTGGATATAATGTTAATGATATAGTAAACTTAAAAAGTTGGAGCCAAAGACAAATAGTCAGAAAGATAATTTCTTAGAACCTGAAACACCTTTTCAGTAAATCATTAGAGAAGAAAGCACAATCAATGTATCGAAATTTATAGTGATGGAAAGTGGAATCCAAACACACAAACCAGTATAATTATGATTATTATAGCACATCAGCATTTTCTAGGATGCTACCTCTCCTATTCTCTGCTTGTAGGCTCACTATTCCTTGCAAAGATTATGTATGTGGGTGTATATACACATGCACATGCATGTATATATACACATATGTACATGTATGCATGTGTGTGTATACAAACTCTGTCTGGAATAATTCCAGCCACTATTAATAAAATGAGAATGGTTTGCATGACATTGATGTAACTGTCAGCCAAAGAGAGTGGATTGGAATGTGCATGTGTGAAAAATAGCAACTTCACTGTACTAATCAGTGGGGGCAGTAGAAGCTGTTGAGAGAGCATGTGTACTGTGTGGCCATCACATTCAGAGTGACTGAGTAAGTAGAGCAACAAATCTATATCCAATTTTGCATTAAGCTTGAGTGTTCCTCCACAGAAACTATTCAGATGATTCAAAAGGCCACAGCTAGGGGCAACTGGTGATTGGCAACTTCATCATGATAATGCACCTGGTCATGCATCATGTCTCATGTAGAGTTTTTGGCAAAACATCAAATCACTCAGGTGACTCAGTTTTCCTACAGCCCATATTTGGTGTCTTGGGACATCTGGCTTTTCCCAAACTAAAATCATCTTTGAAAGGGAAAATATTTCAGACTATTGATGAAATTCAGGGAAATATGGTGGGGCAGCTGATGGCGATTGGGAGAACTGTGTGTGGTACCAAGTGCCTATTTTGAAGGGGACTGAGGTGTCACTGTCCTATGTACAATGTTTCTTGTATCTTCTCCAATAAATGTCTCTATTTTTCACATTACATGTCTGGAAACCTTCTAGACACCTTTTGGACAGACCATATATATATACAAGAAACTCCTCATTAAATGTTGATCTTGATACGCTCTCATTGCTTCCGGAAGGATCAAATTTCTTTGCAATTGTATTTGCCTTTATTTCCTTTTATTTCATTTCTTTCATCCCTTAAGTTTATTTCCCAAAACCAGAAATCATGATTATAGGTAAATATGATACTCAAAATAATATCAAGGTTTGAAAGTTGTCTTTGGGTACTCTGATTTTTCTGTTTTTTCTTTTCAAATTAATTTAATAGTTTGCTTTTATTGTACTTTTAATTTTCCCTCTATTTGTTAGAAAACATAATAGAATAAGTTATGTAACATAATTTCTGTGCTTATTTATATTGTATCTCCATTTTATAAAATGCACTTCAAACTCCTTGAGAATCTGGTTTGTATTCTACTTCAATTTCCTTTCCCCACCTGGCACAATATCTGGAATATATCAGGACCTCAGTGCTATTTGTAGATGAATGTATCTAAATGCATATGTACACAAAATGAACTTATCAAAATACAGTATCAATTTAAAGGTTCTCTTAACAAGTTAAACTACGAAGAGTTTTCAACCAAGATATTGAAAGTATTAATCTTTTTAATCAACATAATGAAAAATCAAAGCAAATTGAATTTAGAAAAATTCAAGCATCCAATCAGCATAATTTTTGTGAAATGAATTTTGCCATATTTAATAATTTTTGGTAAGTGAAGATTATTAGAAATGATTATTTTGAGTTAGGGCTCTTTCTGCAATAAAATTATAGTGCAGATTTTAAAAACAAACTACTGCAAACAAAAAACAAATGTTAGTGTTTAGGGTCCTCAAGCATCAGATGTAACATTTGACCTCTTAGTTTCTTCTAACCATGACATTCTGTGATTGCTAACTTCCTTTTTGACCCAGAATTTGTCTTTATATAATTTGAAGTCTTTTATATTCTCTGGGGCTATGGACTTTCTTTGCCAGAACACGTGCTGCTATTGACTCACTCTGTCATTTATTTATGTGCATAGTTTGATTTTCTTTGATTGAAAACAATGACCTTGTGTTAATTGAGTCATACAACTCTATCCAATTTATGTTTTGACCAGCTAAATATGCTCATGGGACAATTTTGAGGCTGAGCAGTATAGTATGGATCCACAGAACTCTGAGACATCAACTACTGAAAGAATTATATAGAGAGTTTAAAAGAAAAATGGTGAGATTCTTATATAAAACTAATCAGTAGAATATTAAATTCATTAAATTTTCAACCCCCCCGTTATTTTTAATTTTAATATACACTAGGATATCTTAACTTTTTAGCAACATCTCTATAAAATGAAATAATTCTGGCACAAGGGAACAGTGAAAAGTAACATCACACTTTGTGGTGAATGTAACATTTATCTGCAATCTATTCAATCTGAAAAATCTCTTCACTCTCCCTTTTATAGGACAGTGTTTATAGTTTATATGATAGTGTAAAACATATATATATTACAGATTGCATTTACTATAGTCTACAAAGATGTTGAAGAATCAAATCCCATTTTATAATAAACATTTATAATAAACATTTTTATTTGTTAGTTTTACTATCTTGCTTAATATAAAACAGTAGTGACACTGCTTGTCTACACATTCACAGCCTGGTGGAGTAAATTAAGTTAGCTCACATGACTAAGTGCACTTTCAGCTCCACTCAATATTTAATGGCTTTTTTAAGAACCCCTCTTATGCATTTTACTATTTAACCTCCACAGCCTTCACTATCTTCTTTAAATACAGGAAACAGGCCAAGATAGGTAAAACAGACTATAAAATGTCAAAGCTGCAATGTAAATGCTGTCAATCTAACACAATAAAGTTATTATGCTTGTTTTACAATTTTATTCCATTTCACAATTAATAATTGGCTTTTACTTGCTTGGGTCCTCACAGCAAATTGATAAAATAAGGGAGCTGCCATTCTTTTATCCTTTAAGACTATGGCAAAATCAGGGTCACATAGAAAAATGATGAAGTCAATAAGATGAGAAAAATCTTCTTATAAACAAATTCCGTTTTTTCCCATATCATTTAGATGATAAACAAGGCTCTCAAATCCATTCTTTCTTCCCTCATTACCTTTCCTTACTTTCTTTTTCTCTCTTTATTCTTCCATCACTCTTTCCCAATCTGTCCACCTACTTACAACAGTTTCTGAGTGTCTAATATGCCATATTTAGTTTTTCTATCCTATAAGAAAGAAAATAGACTTCATATTGCAAAAAACAGAACCTCCAACATTAAGTGAAAATAGAATTTCAAGATGTGAGAGAAAATAGTAAGAGCTAAATTTGCACTTCCAAGAAGCTGAAGTTATTAGTTCCGGTTGAATTGAATGGTGGAATTCTGAAGGTTATAGTTAGATGTGCAAATGATTAAACCCAGCTGCTGAATTAGCTTAAAATATTGAAGGAAAGACTTCTCTCAGTATAGGAAAATGTAGAACATGATTGTTAGAAATCTTTATCTGTTTTGGATAAAATTTTAAAATGCTTGTCACATAAATGATTGTATTTCCTACAGCTGAATAGATAATTATCTACAGGTTATAGTAAACACATTTACTGTTGAAAATGGAACACATCACAGAAAAATATAAGATGTTAAATGAGTTTAGGATAGGGAAGGGCATAATAATATAATTATTTTATTATTATAGTATGCCCGAAAATAGCAAGACTTCTCATTGACATGCATCATTCATCAAATACTTATTGGTCATTTTATGTGCCATTTTACTCCTCACTGGGCACATTGATGAATGTAGAGACAAAGATATTTGTCTAATAAAATAACATTAGAATGTCAGAATACTTTTTAATTCAAGAAATATTTATTTTGTCAGAAAATTTCAGCTAAAAGTTTTTCAAAGAAAGGAGATAGATTTTAAAAATGAACAAATTAGTATGAAGAGTGAATTTCTCAACAGATATAAATGCCTAGGTGAAATTGAACACTATAGTTTCAGTATTAACAGAGTTTTGAACAAAATCACTTTTAACTATATGTTGTTTTTTTTGGGGGGTGAAATTTACTTGTTTTAACCTCATTTTTTGTCAATATAACATTTAGTAATAAAAAAAGTTATAGCCTAGTTGTAAAGAAAGTATGCTCTTGGGTTTGCCAAACATGGTTCAACTTTCAGCTCAGTCACTTAGCTTTTCAAGTAACCTTGGTCTGATTAGTTAAGCTCTTTAAATCTTACTTTTTTGAAAAATTTATAAAATGGCCTAGTCATATAACTTATGTTTTTCTGAGAATGACATAAAACACTATATTTACAATACAAGATCATATTTTAAAATACCAATTTAAAAATAGCACTATCATGGTGATCTCAGTGAGACTGATGTAGGAGTGGCTAAAAGCATATTTTTACTGGACCATATGAGAATTTTGCCTTGAGATTTTGGTCTTTACAAGAGAGCCTATCAATTCAGTGAGTTAGTCCAGTCAATGACACAGTTCTAAAAGTCGATGAGTGAAACGTGCAATGACATGGTGTGTCTCCACACATTATAAGATACTAATACTCTGGAAGGCAGATATTTGTTAATCATGTTGACATCTATGACACGGTTTTGAATGTTTTACATTTCAAACTCCAAGTGTGCTGACTCAAATGTTTAGGATAATGTTGGGAATTCAAAAAATAGAGGACTATGTACACACTGCATCTCACCTGGCCTAAAGCATATGTCTGGTAGCGGATGAGCTGCCTTTCTGTACTTATTTCTGTGAATTAGGTAGAACTGCTATGCCTCCCAGTCTTGGTATGCTGGCCTTATGTAGGAGGTGTGCTGTGGGGCTCAGAGTTGCAGTTTCCTCGATCACCTGAGCTAAGTGCTTTAGTAATGTCCCTTGTGAGGGTAATGTGAGCACTCTTTTGTAGTTGAGCCTTGATTGTTGTTGAGCTCTCTGTTGGTGCATTGCTTTTAGGCTGCCTGACTGTGGGGACTGACTTGACAACATGTATTACAGTCTGTTGTGTGGAGACTGATCTCACAAAGCAGAGTTCACCCCAGCAAGGTCTGGTCCCTATCAATATGTCTCTTTGGATGTACTACTTGTGGAGTTGATTGGGTCAAACTCTGATGCAGTCTGAAGACCACAAGCAGGTGTGTTGGCACTGGGACCTCCTGGTAGTGATGCTGATGCAGGTTAATATCAGAGGCTGACTGTTACTGGTCCTGGACTACCTCTTTGGGGCTAAAAAGATATTCACAGCTTGCAACTGTCTCTACTGAGGCTGGGTGCATGTGGGAAGATCCTAGCTGCATACCAAGATCAGCTTTCACCATCACTGAGCCCAGGAGAAGGTCAGCAAAAGGCCCACAGCACCCCAAAATCTGCCTCTACCTGCTGGTTACCATTAGGCTTAGTCACTGAAAGTGCTTCTGGTGATATGTGAGTAATGTCAGGTAACTTCCTAGTAAGTCACCACGTAAGGGTGAGTGGTGTATACCATGGGAGGTCACAAATTCAGTCCTGGGCCTTAGGCCACTGAGAAAAAGTCTCAGCATACACTAAAGCCAGCCACTCTTGGCCTTTGGCCTACAGACCTTTGTGTTGAGAAGGGGTCTCACGGAGATATCAGGGTGAGGCCAACAGTGTTCATCAGGTTAAAAGAGACCAATATTTGGTCATGTAGAGGGACGTCACTGAACAGAAACAAGGGCGCCAGTCTAGACTTTGAGGGGAAAGTGGTCTTTACACTAGAGCCACACAATAGTCTCACCCTGTGTCAACCCGAGTTGGCACAGAACTATTCCTGAGCTTTCCAAGAAAGTTGCTCTTGCTATGTCAGGTTGGCTGCAGCCAACAGACTCTTCTCCAAGGCATGATCTTGGAAGGGCATGGCCAAGAATGTCAGGAGTATAGGGATCCAGAAAGTGACCTCAGTTCCTGGTAGTAGAGTTCAACTGTACTTGTAACCCTGGTAACCAGGCAGCCACCTTCTAAAATAGCTAGTATGCAGCTCACTTGTCTAGTTGCCTTGTCAAAGACAGGTTGTTTCTTGTGCAGCATCTGAGGACATGACCTCAAAAAAGGCAGCCATGATAGTGTGTTCTGCCATGTCTAATGCTGGGTCCAGACTCAGCTCAAATATCTGTAGCTACTTCGATGAAAAGACCCAGAGTTAATACAGGGAGGCCCAGGGTAGTTTTGTTTGGTCCAAGCCACAACTGTAAACATACCTGAGCAGCCCTATATCACCTCCCTTGTGTATCTGTGTGGAAGGGTATTTTTATGGGGGAGGCTGCCCCATGCAAGAACAGGCTGAGGAGGGTTCAAAAGCCTGGTGGGCTTATCATGTTCACATCCCAGATAAAGGCTGACTGGATGGATGTGGAGTATAGGTGGTACCCTCTGTTGGACATTTATCCTGAGCCCTGAAGGTGAATCTCATTCTACCTGGGTAGAGCTCTGTATACACAGGCTGGGTCTGATCTGAGAGCAGAAGGTCCAGTGGGCAGAGACAGTAGCAACACTGTCTGACAGAGCTTGAGGCCTCCCAACTGGCTGCCAGTCACTGTCATTGCAGAATTTAACCCAGGATAAAGGAAGCAGATTGTCAACAGAGGCTCTCACCCTGTCTCCACCAGTGAGGGGCAGGTGTGCCACCCTGCCAAGGGCCAGAGCAAGCTTGATGTGAGTGTGGCCATCTGGGGAGTCTGGAGAACATGGGCCCATGAATGGACTGAGAAGATCTCCTCTCCAGAAGCCACCAGGGCTCCACAGACAGCTTACGATTTCTAACTCCATCTTGTGTGCAAGTTAAGAGAACTTGGCCAGATAACCTAGAGCCCGAGAAGGTAGACCCAAAGGGTGAGAAGGTAGGGCAGGTGGGAGTGAGATGGGGGTGAAGATGCATTGAGCTCATGGGGAGGAATTTGTGCCTGACACACAAGGAGCCCCTGCAGAGGCTGGCCAGGAGCAAGACTGGCCTCAGACCAGCCATCTGCCAGACTGCCAGGGGGAGGATGTCCTTGGGTGGTTCCTGGGCTATGGCTGTGTCCTGTCTTTGAGAAGCACATGGAAAGACAGGCACATGGATGATCTTTCCTCCTCTCACAACTCTGGTACCAGATCGGGAGGCAGAGCCAGCTCTTGCTTCAACGTCAGTTGTACATCCTGAGAAGCTTGATGAAGAGGCAGACCAGGAGGCTGCTCCAGACGTGGAAGGGTGTCAGCACTCAGCAGTTGTGCCACCTCCAAATGAAACTAGCAGTTTCAGCCCCTCCAAATGAAACTCTGGAGCTCAGATCGGCCTGTGCAACATCCCCTGACCTATCTGAGGCCTCATGATCCCTGCCTAGAGAATCCTCCTTCAAACCTGCCCTGGTTCCTACAAGAAAGGAGGAATTGCCTCTAGAAAATAAATCAGGGTCAGCTCTAAGAGCCACCTGTTAAAACTGCACTCCCTCTTCTATCAAAATGATTAGTTTTAACCGTACTCTTTTATATTTTTCTTTTACTTTTAAATTGTTATATTTTCCTGTTCTCCAAAGCGTCATTCAGTTTTTTTTTTTAATCTGGGATTTTTTTCTTACTTTTTTGTTCTTCATTTTTTTCATGGCATAGTTTATTTTAGTTAATAAATAAAAGTTATTGTTTATACTATAAATTGTGCCATACCTGTGCATGACATACATTCACAGTGCTGGGCAAGCATCATGCTATCTAGTTGCAAAATGATCCATCACTACAGGAGGA
This sequence comes from Carollia perspicillata, assembly GCA_004027735.1. NCBI lineage: Eukaryota > Metazoa > Chordata > Mammalia > Chiroptera > Phyllostomidae > Carollia > Carollia perspicillata. The sequence goes on from PVKM010005162.1 coordinate 27,663, forward strand.
AACCCTGCACTGAAAGTACTTGGTCCCCATTCCTCCTGCCCTAGCAACCCCTGCTCTGCTTCCTTACCCTATTGTGAATGTAAAGTGGAATCTTACACTGGGGTCCATTTTGTGTCTGCTCACATATGTATGTTTGTGTTCTTTTTGTTTTATTATTTTTTTAAGATTTTATTTATTTATGTTTAGAGAAAGGGGCAGGGAGGGAGAAAAAGAGAGAGAAACATCAACGTGTGGTTGCATCTTGCATGCCCTACACTGGGGACCTGGCACACAACCCAGGCATGTGCCCTGAATGGGAATCAAACCAGTGACCCTTTGGTTTGCAGGCTGCTGCTCAATCCACTGAGCTACACCAGCCAGAGCTGTATGTTTGTTTTTATGTGAAATTATTTTTTGGTTATTTGAAAGGGAAATGCGAGGTAAATTAAAGATCAGATGTATAAAAAAAGATGTTTTTAATAACTGTGCATAATCTCAGGGATAAGAACACTGTGTTAAGTGAAACTCCAGGGCCAGAAGCCAGTCAAGCAACAGCTGACCCTTCTTTTGCCCAAAATAAAAATGAAAAAAAAGCAGAAAACTAAAAAGACAAACCACAAGTTGGATGCCATTCTTCACAACTCAAGGCCAGACAGAAGGGTAACATCCTAGTGGTACAGAAAACTTTTGAAAGTCATTGTTTTCTAAATGGGTAGAGGGCAAGCACATATACTTCTAATGAGAAGTAGTGAACATGTCTTTCCTTGGATGCCTGAACTTCCTTATGGGTGGTTTTGTTCCTACTCAGCCCAAGTGCCTGTGGCCATTTACACCTACTCCCACACTCCAACCAGAAGTTGTTTTACCTGCCTCTTAGACCTTTTTAAAAATATTTGTGCTTCCTATTTATTTTCCTCACAGTGTGATTTATTTAAGTTACAAATAAAAGGTATTGTTTATATTACTTGTATTTCTCTTGTCTGAGGATATGCTCAAAGTAGGGGACCCAGGCAGTGACCTCACTTTCTGATGATAATGCCCAACATAACTTAGAACCCTGGTAACCAGGCTGTCACATTCTAAAACAGCCCCTTCCCAGCTTACTTGCTAATAATGACACTTGAACTGGCAGGATGCTTTAATGTTGTTTCCCTTTCCTGAAAGGCTTTCCTCAAAGGCTGTGGCCTCAAAAGAAGCAGCTGCAAGAGTATGTTCCACCACTGGGTCCAGACTCAGCCTAGATACCTGTGACCCTTTTCATGGTGGAACCCAGAGGTAATGCAGGCAGGCCCAGGATGGTTTTGTTTGGGGCCAGGCCACAACTCTGATTCCAAGTGAACAACCTTGTGTCACTTACCTGTGTGGGTGTGTGTATGCATGTAAAGGGATTCACATGAACGGGGTCTTCCCCAAGCAGGAACAGGCTGAGGAGGTTGAGAACCTTGGTGGGCTGGTCATGTTCACATCCCAGGTCAAGGCTGGCCAGGTGGATGTGGAGTGCGAGTGGTATCTTCTACTTGAGATTTATTCTGAATTCTGTATATGACGCTCATTCCCTATAGGGAGAGGTCTGTGTAGACACATGGCTGGACCTTATCCTGGAGTAGAGGTCCAATGGGCAGAAGCAGCAGCAACTAGGGCCATGCAGGGCTTGGAACTTAAGAACTGGATGTCAGTCACAGTCATTGCAGAGTTCAACCCAGGTCATGGAGAAGCAACAGGTGGTCGACTGACACCCCTGCCCCGATCCATCAGTGACAGGCCCATGTGTCACATAATCCAGGGCAAGAGCAGGCCAAAAGTAATGGTGGTCACCCAGGGGCCTAGGGTGCTGGGGCCCAAGGATGGTCAGAGAAGGGCACCTCCCCTAAAACCACCCAGGCTCCACAGACAACTCAAGAGTTCCATCCCCAACATGGAGCACGGGCAGCATGTTAATGGAACTGGGCCAGATAACCTGCAGCCTAGGGAGGCTGAGCCCAAGGGTGAGAAGTTGGGGAAAGTAGAGGTGGGATGGGGGCTGGAGATACATGTGAGCTTCTGGGGAGGGGTGAGTGCCAGACACACAAGACGTACCCACAGGGGACCTTGGACCACCTATCTGCTGGACTGCTGGGGAGAGGATGTCTTAGGGTAAGTCAAGGGCTGCAGCTTCTCTGGAAGGCTCTGGTTGTGTGTTGTCTATTGGGGACTCATGGACATTCAGGCACATGCATGATATTTTCTCTTCTCATAACTCCAGTAGTAGTCTAGGAGGCAGAGCCAGCTTCTGATTCAACACTTGTGCCTCTGGAGGAGTTCGATGCAGGGTCAGATCTGGAGGTTGCTCAAGTCCGGGAGTGGTGCCCACCCCTAGAGGTCATTCCACCTCCAGCAGTCACTCCAGCTGCTGCTCTGGAGCCCAAGGTGGCCTATGCAGCAGCTTCTGACCTGACTGAACTCCCACCATGCCTGTCTGAAGAATCCTTCCTTGAACCTGCCTTGGTGCCCAGCAGAGAGAAGGAACTGCTTCTGGAAAATGCACCAAGGCCTATTCTAGATCTGATTATTATTCAATGTACTCTCTCATTCCCATAAGAAGTTGTTTTACCTCCCTTGTTTGACCTCTTTTTATTTTCTTTAATTGTTATGTTTTTCTTTTCTCCAGGGTATGATTAAGTGTAAATATTAAATAAAACTTATGTTATTGCTGAGCATGATGTACATTCATGATGCTGTGCAAGCCTCACCAATGTCTAGTTGCAGGATGTTCCACCTCCCTGAGAGGACACCCTGCACCAGAAGTACTCTCTCTCCACTCCTCCTGCCCCAGCAACGCCCGATGTGCTTTCTGTCTCTGCTCCTTTGACCTATTCTGGACATTTCTTATAAATAGAATCTTACAATGGTGTCATTTTGTGTTTGCTCACATATTTTTATTATTTAATAGGAAAATCCCAGATGGATTAGGGATCAGATGTAAAATAGAAGCCCTTTTGGTCAAGGTGTGCATAATCTCAGGGTACAGACCACTGTGCGGAGTGTGACTACAGGGCCAGAAGCAAATCAGGCAACAGCTGGCTCTTCCTGTGCCCAAAATGAAAACAAGAAAAATGCACAAATTCAGAAAGACAAACCACAAACTAGAAAACATTCCTCTCAATCCAAGGCCAGAGAAAGGCTTAACATCCTTGTGGAACAGCAAACTCTTGAAAGTCCATGTTTTCTAAAGAAATAGAGTGTAAGCACATGCACTTCCAGTGAGAGGCAGTGTACACACCACTACATGTCCAGCCTCCCCAGTGGGAACACACACACTGTAAACACTGGGATCAGAGCACTATCACTATCAGAGTAATAGGCTTCGGGTCTGGTGGCAACAAGCCCTGGGGACGAAGTGAGGAAGCAGAGTCCCAGGCAGAACCTTGGGGAGAAGAAAGACCCCTCCTCTAGGAGACAGTGTGCAAGACCCTTTGAAGTTCCACAGGTGCGTCACTGAATAAGGTGGGATTTGGCTACTTACCACTGTATACAGAGCATAAAACAGAGATTGGTGGGAGAGGAAAAAATTATTAAATAGTTGCCTAATTGGGGGGACCTGGAGACTCTCCAGCTCCAGATCAGTGTCTTCCACAAAACACAGAAAGAAGCCAGCCACTCCCAGGACCAGAATCAGTGTCCAGACACCCTGGTCCATTTTATCTGTCCTCTTGAGGCCCAAAGCTGTTACTTGAAGGTCAACTGCCCTTCGCCTTCCAGCTCTATGTCCCTGAAGTGCACACTTTGGGACCAACATCATCGCCTTGCAGCAGCTTCTTCCCTCTCCTGGGACCTGGGGCCCGCTGCCAAATCATAGCTGCTGGTTATGTAGGGCTACATTTGTGGGCCCCTCTTCCAGCCCCGGAGGCTGCTCATGCTTCCAGATCCAGGGAACTCTCAGGTCTGCACATCCCTGTTCTGCTGTCACAGTCCAGGCATCTGTGCAGTACAGAGGCACAGCACTCCATGGGCCCCAACCAGTCAGGCACATGGCCCAGTGTGGGACTGGGCCTTTGCAAGCTGGCTCCCAACTGAGTGAGCCAGGGCAAGGACAATGCTGCAAGTCTCTGCATGCCCTCTGTTTAAAAGCCCAGGCCCAAAATCCTATGCACTATGGAACTGTCCTGCTTTTCTAGTCAGTGCTGGCTTGCATCTGTCACACTTATGAGCCATGCAGCCTCTCTGCCCCTCCTCCTGTCGCTATGATCCGGAAAAGGGGAAGGTTTTTATCCATGAGCAGAGTGCAGGGTATCACACACCAGTTTTACTCCTTACTTGGGGATATGGATATCTGTCACCTGTTAGCTGCAACTTTAGTTTTCAATCCCACCACCTTTGTTGCTTCCTGATCTCTCCTGCACATTTTCACCTGGCAGTGCTCATCCTAGGCTACCCCACAAAAATTCTTACACAATTTTTCAAAAACATATTTTCTGGTCTACCCATCAGAAATTTTCAGGGATTGGAAAAAACACTAATGTCCATGCAGAGGGGATGAGATTCCCGAATGTTGGTGAATGACATAAATGAGGGAAGCTAAGCAGTGTCTAAAGTGGGTGCAGGGCTCTCTCTCTGTGCTGAGCTCAAGTATCCTCTTACGTGAGATTGAGCTTAGGTGTCCTCTTACATGAGGCATGTGGGCCAACTATGTGCATCCTGATTCTTATCTGTTAGGCCACACATATGTGAGTTCCACAGGGAGAACATATATGTGAAAATTCTTCCTGTCACAGAGACAGATGAACAGAATGAAAGAGACGGAGCCTGAGAGATACCCACCAATCCACTCATGATGATCAACTCTGGGATGGGACTTCTCCTTGAGGTGCTGTCTAGCTATTTTTATGATGCTTGTATGACTTTGATAGTCTAAAAATATTAAAGCCATATATTCAATGTTACCCATTTATCACTCATTTGTGGAGTAAACTACATTATTTAGTTTTTAATTTTTAAATATTTGCGACAAAAATAAAGGTTTCTTATAGTACAATGATGAATTCTAAAGCAATTCAGCATCAAGAAAAGAGAAAGCACATCCACGGAGGAGAGCCCTGAGAGGGGTGCTCCCCGTTCCAGTCCTTCCCCTGTGTGTGCACATTGCATCAGCATGCACAAGAGTGTGTCCCTGTGTTCAAATGTTCATGTGTGGATGTTTGTGCTTGTTCACATATGTTCCTGTGGGTACGTACTTGGAATAGTGGGTGGGGATGATTCTGGGGTGTGAGAGCCATGGGAACCTCATTTCCCTAAAGGTGGACACTGCTAGTCAGTCCTTTTCCTCTTTGGCATTTTCTGTGTCCCCACATCAGAATTCCTGAAGCCCCTGCTGTGGAACATGAGCCACTTCTGATTTTTAATTCCCATCATTGGGCTGAAGGGAACATGGATGTCCATAAATCTTTTTTTTTTTTTTTTTAATTTAGACAGGTGTCTAGAAGTGGAGATTCTCCATCTAATACCCTAACACAGTGATAAGCTATTGGGGCAGTTCCCTACAACTCAGGTCACCTTGTCCACTTTGAGCCTTGTTTGGGAAAGTGGGGGTGCAGGGTGCTGAGACCCAGGGTTGAGACTTTAGGGAGGCATGGATGTGGAGGGGTTCTGATTGGAGGAGATGAAAGAAACTGGGTGTGACTCCACACCTAGCTGGAAGGTCCCACCTATCCTGCCTCTGCCCCATTTAACACTTCCCACACTCATCCCCCAACCTTGTGCCAGCCTCACACTGTTTCATGACTCAACTGAGATGAGCAGCCTGGCTCTGCCATCCAAAACACAGGAGGGTGTGGGTCTGTATATTGTGGACTGTTCCCTCTCCCTCAAAGCACAGAGCCCTCTATGAGGAAAGCAGTTCTAGGGGGCTCAGCCTGTCTCAGGGACCACTGTGAACATGCTCAACCCAGGTGAAGTTCTCAGTTGCAACAGCAGAACTCATTTGAGCTTGTGTGAGCAGAAGGAATTTTACAGGGGGCCTAGCAGAAGGTGCCAGAGGGTCAGAGCATCAGGCTTGTGGCTTTGGGGCAGGCCACAGAGCCCAAAGCACTCCGCAGGATCCTCCAGCAGTGAGGCCTGTCCTGGCCATGTGCCAGCCCCCAGCCCACATACCTGGCACATTCCACTACTACGAGGTGAGATCCGCTCAGTGGTGATGAAGGCTCTCTCCAAAATCAGGTCAGGTGAGTCCACCTGGTCTGAGGTTGCCAGGTAAGGCCACTATTAGTGACATTTCTCTGGTCTTCCCAGAAATGAGCCCCCTGAGCAGAGAACAGATACTTGAGCTGGGGACCCAACATGCTGTCTCTGGAGGACGAGTTAGAAGCCCTGATGATAGGGGGAACTGGAGTGAGGGGAGAGGGGGTTATTTTGGGAATGTCAGTCTTCCAACCAATTGTAAGATAAGACACAAACTCAGAAAAACTATTTTTTTCTTTTTCATTGTTGTTCAATTACAATTGTCCCCATTATCCACCATTACTCTCCTCTGCCCTACCCACTTCCATCTCCCACATTGAATCCTAACCCTCCCTGTTGTCTTTGTCCATGGGTACTTCATACATGCTCCTTGATGACCTTGCCCCTTCTTTTCCCCATTATCCCTCTCCTGCCTTCCCCTCCCCCCTGGTTACTGTCAGCTTGATCTTTATTTCAATGTCTCTGGTTCTATTTTACTCCCTTGTTTATTTTATTGATTAGGTTCCACTTATAGGTGTGATCATATGGTGTTTGTCTTTCACCACCTGGCTTATTTCACTCAGCATAATGCCCTCCAGTTCCACCCATGCTGTCAAAAGGGTAGGAGCTCCTCCTTTCTGCAGGTTAGTATTCCATTGTGTAAATGTACCACAGTTTGTGATCCACTCATTTACTGATGGGCACTTAGGCTGTTTCCAGCTCTTGGCTATTGTAAATTGTGCTGCTATGAATATTGGGGTGCTTAGGATCTTTTGAATTGGTGTTTCAGGATTCTTAGGGTATAATCCCAGCAGTAGAGTTGCCAGGTCAAAAGTCAGTTCCATTTTTAGTTTTCTGAGGAAATTCCATACTGTTTTCCATAGTTGCACCAGTCTGCATTCCCGCTAACAGTGTACTAAGGTTCCCTTTTCTCCAAAACTTCACCAGGACTTGTTTGTTGATTTGTTTATGGTGGCCATTCTGACTGGTGTGCAATGGTATCTCACTGTGGTTTTAATTTGCATCTCTACAGTGGCTAGTGATGCTGAGCATCCTTTCATGTGTCTACGGACCCTCTGCATGTCCCCCTTGCAGAAGTGTCTGTTCAGGCCCTTTGCCCATTTTTTAATTGGACTGTTTGTCCTCCTGGTGTGGAGTCATGTGAGTTCTTTATTTATTCAGAAAAACTATTTTAAAAACACATATCTGATTTAAAAAACTGGTATCTAAAGATACCTTTTCAAAACTCTGAATCCTTAACAATAAGAAAACAAAAACTCAATTAAAAATGGGCATAAACTGTGGGCAGACACCTTATCACAGAAGATACCCAGATGGGAGGATGCAGGGTGGAAGTAAAGATGGTTTAAGCGACTCTATTTGTTGCAGTGTTATTTACAATAGCCATGATATGGAAACAACCTATGTGTCCATTGATAGATGAAGACAATATGGTGATACATATATACAGTGGAATATTACTTGACCATAAAAAATGATATCTTACTATTTGTGACATTGTGGAAGGACCCAAAGCATATTATACTCAGTGAAACAAGTCAATCAAAGAAAGACAACTACATATGTTTTCACTTATATGTGGAATCTAAAGAACAAAATAAACAAACAGAATTGAAACAGACTCATAGACACTGAAAGCAGAGTGGAGGGGGATTGAGTTACTGGTTGAAAGAAGTGAAGGGATTAAGAGGTACAAATTGGTAGTTACAAAATAGCCATAGGGATGTGAACTACAACATAGGAAATATAGTCAATAATATTGCAGTAGATATGTACAGGTACCACAAATATCGAGGGAATACTTTATAAAGTATAAGATTGTTTAACCACTATGCCGTATAATGGAAACCAATGCAAAATAAAATTGAAAGTAAAATGTAATTGAAAAATAAAGAAATAAATAATAACTAAAGCATACTATAATGTTTTCATTTTTCCCTTGATTGGTACAAAAAAACAAACAACCATGTAAGTAGATTCTACATCTGCCAGTGTCTTTATTAGATGCTTCACATATGCTAATTTATATTAGTCCTACAGTAGCCTTGTGAGACACACATACATTTCTTGCATTTAAATATTAAACTAAAAAAAGATAATACAAAAATAGCTATTGCAAATTAAGTCATTGTTCGTGTTCATCATTTGTTTCCTGTCCCCTTTACCCATGGTAAACAGAATGACTTCCTACTGTCTTAACTTTAGGCTTACCCATATGGCTTGCTTTGGCATGGAATATTAGTGAACTGATGACAGTAGAAACTTAAAATATGTGGAATATTTGGATTTCTATTTTGTGCTCTTGCAATTGTTGTGAAAAAGTTTGCTTTGGCATTTTAATACCCTTCAGCTGAGCCTGCAGCTCAAGATGACCCACAGACAATGGGCAAGAAAAATGTTTAATGGTCTGTATCATTTAGATTTTATCTTAGATCTTCATGTTGCAAAATTTGACTATGAAAAAATTTAAGATGTGGTTGATACCATAGAACAAAACAAAAAAATTAAATACAAATCTATAGTATGTGCTATTTTCATTAGGATTAGGCAGGCAGCAAAGAGACACTTTTGGGAATGTGGAAGAACAATCATAGTATACTGTGGCAAGATACTTGGTAAAATTTTCTTTATAGTTACTGAAAAAAGGGAAAATAAACATTTGAGGCAATTGCTGAGTGTATTGGTTGATTTCTTATTGAGGTACTATAGGAAAGTGATAAGCTCATTAAAGAAAAAAACAAAAACAGGTCAGTTTGGAAGCAAAATTTAGAGAGAATAGAGAGAGCTCAGAAACTGCATGGCTGGAAAAAGGAAATGTTTCTTTTCAAATCAATGGGGTATTCTAACCAAGATAGCCTGGATGTTACCCTTAGGGCAGGTTTCTTCTTGACTATAGGTTCTTGGCCTCTCTTTTCTTAGGGCCTTTACTTTTGAAAACTTTCTATTGTAAATCTTTCTCTGCTCCTTTGAGACATAAACATTCTCTCAGCCTCTTGCCAGTTTTATTGCCCAGAAATGTCTTTCTTAGGACCTGGGAGCCATCCTTTGGAAATATGGTGATCAAGGTAGATAGTGCTTCTATTGCCCCTCCTCTGGGAAAGGACAGAAGCCCAGTTTCCTCAATGTGCACCAAGTAGCAAACACAGATGACTTAATCATAAAGAAAAACATTTGTAAGCTCAGGAACAACCCAGTGTGATGACACACCATTGGCCCACCTCCCTCCCTAATCTCTTCCAGTACTTTTCCATTACCTCACTCACTCCAACACTTAACTAGTTTCAGCGAGTTTAGTTCAATCTCTTCCCTCTATTGCAATGATCTTAAATAAAGTCTTCCTCGTCTGTTTAACATTGCCCAGTGTGATTTTCTTTGACATTCCATTGAGAAACAACTTCAGATAAAGAACAATTATTTTGAGTGTTATAGTAAGACATGGCCCCAGAACATGGACCATGTCAGTCTGCACTTGTGATATTCTTTGTTAAAACCTTTTAAGAATTCAAATGCATCTAGTAACTCTTTTAAGGCTCATAGGAAACTTAGGGGTATAAGCCCATAGAATCCTGGTGTACACAAACTACTTTCCAAAACAAATTACATGATTCAGGTTAAAAATTAAGGAGAGAGTGGTATTTTGTGAAAGAATTTTGTAGGTGGCTTCCGACACATGAAGTTGACCAGAATAAACTCATAACATTCACAATGTTTCAAGAGAGTCCCACTGGCAAATGTTTCTCCTGCATGTACTACAAGTATGAAACTTCGAGATATTAAAAGACATTCATTGGGAAGCTATCCAAGAAATCAGCTCAATGCCCTTTTTAAAAACAGCCAAGAAGAACAATGCAAAGGAGGAATCCCCAGAATGAAGTCAAAAGCTATAGAGAACAAAGGACTAAACTGAACTGAGGCTTAGTCACAGAATATTTCTATCCAGAAGGTATGGGATCCTGGCAATATTTGCTCAATGATGTCTCAGAGTTGCTATAAACTAGTGACTGATGTTTGCCTCCTCTGTGTTCACTTTTGAGTGGGAGTGTTTATTGTTGTCACCTGGTCCTTGTTTCACCATCAAATAGATACACAGAGGGAGGGGTACAGATCATTTATCTAGCTCTGCAGATCCACAGGCACTGCATGTGGACCTGATGAAGTCTCATGCCATGTAAAAATAGGAATTTGGGTATGTTTGGGAGAAGATTTGAATATTTTTCACATGGGGACATGGAGTAAATATTTGTGACCAAAAGGAAGCCCAAGCTGTGGCAGCTGTAAACATCCCATTCAGTCTCTAGGTGGCAGGCAGGGTGAATGTGGACCTATGCAGATGTCTGTGAAGTGGCGAGTGGTCTGTATAAAACAGGTTGGTTGCCTTGGGATGACATCTGTCCCTGTTAGAGGAGCTCAGGGATGTTTAGGTAGTTCCAGTTTTACATATATTTCTCTTAACAGCATCTAAACTTTAGAAACTTTAACTTTTACACAGTATGCAACAGAATCCCCAAGAGAGCTAAAGTAAATGTTTAAATATTAATTATTAATAAATAACTAAACATGTTACTCTACTTGCACAGAAGCATATTTTAATTAGGTCAAAATTACATGCTTATTTGTATGTCTAAATAGAGTCAAGTCTCCTTGGAAATAGACATTTATTTTTATATAGTGTTATAGACAGATTTTTCTGGGTGTTTATTTACAGAAATTTGTGTTAAAATGTGATTTTAATATAGTAAATGTGATTACTACAACTTGTTAAAATCTGTAAGGAAAAGAGTACATAATTTGGAATGAGATGTGCTACTTATGGCCTCTGTGGTCTGTAACATGCATTTAACTTTGTATAAATTGTGGCTAATGTTACATGTTTTGTAGTGTTACTCTGAAATTAATTGCTATAGTATATGTAAAGTTTCCATTGAACAGTAACTCTTTATAAATTTGATTTCACATCTATCCTTCTATGAACACCCACATATACTATTTTCCTCAATGCATAAGGAATTGTTTATCTTACATGAAATATGAAGTTAGAATATTTAAATATACATGGAGACTTAGAACACAAAATATGCAGATGTAGATAGTTACCTTACCCATTGCATTTAAAATTGTGCAGAAATATCTGGCAAGTAGAACCTTGTTGTGAATATGCATGAGAGAAGAAATGTAAAGATTAGAATTTTGCCCAGAGAACTACTGAGAATATTCAGAAAAACAGAGGAAGATCCCTTCTGATTTGACCAAAGTTGTCGTAAGTACATGTTTTTGTAGAATGGTATCAGACTGTTTGTTTAGAAACCTATAGAGAAGGAATTAAATAGTAAGAGAAAGCAAACCTGACTCATGAAAATATTTGAGAGATCTTAGCACAGGGTGAAATAGCTAAAAGTCCAAAGAACTAAAAAGACTTCCTCACACGTGACAGATTTGTGGCTATGGCGCTGGGGCTTCTCTTTGGTTGTAAAGGTGTCAGCAAGAACTGAACTGCCAGAAGAGGGAAAAACAGAATATTAATAGGCCTTTGTGTGCCAAACTGTTCAAAAGAATTGATGCTCCCATAATATGTTATAGCAAGAAAAAAATTTAACTAAGGTTTAAAAATCATTATTATTTCAACGCTAACATTTGAATCCAGGCTAGTATTAAGATACATGTGTTTTAAAGATTAAAGTGTGCCATCTGATGTGGAAAGCTTATGGGGAGGACAACAGACCATCAGTTTTCCAGCAATCAGCCTCCTGGGCTTAATGTATGATGCTAGAGAAAATTAGCAGCAGTTTTGTGGATTATTGAAAGACCCAAACTTTGGAAGGAGAGTTTAAAAAAATTGTACACTGGAAGTAGAAACAAGAAAATGGACATGCTTAAATTCCCAAGGTCAGCAAGAGATCAAGTACAGCCACTTTTCAATCTAACCCAGAGGTATTGTTCATAGGAATACTCTTCACACTGTGTCAGTAATATAAAAGACAGAAAAATATGGGTAGAGGAATGTGATGATCGGACTTTACAACTCTAACTGCTGGGGTTCTTGCCTTTGTATCCTCCTCTCCCCTTACTGTGAGGGAGACCTATGACTTGCAATGTGGTAAGATATCACTCCTTTGATTAAACTCATGCCATGCAAGATTTTTATCTTGCTAGCCAACTTGCTCACCTTGTTGGACTTGAAGAAGAAGGCTAATGAGTTGTATGATCACAAGCAAATAAATTCTGCCAACAACCTGAGTGATCTTGGAAGTGCATCTTTGCCCTATGATCCTCCAAATGAGAAACCAGTCCCAGCTGATGTCTTACTTGCAGTCTTGCAGAGGACATAGCTTAGCTGTGCCCAGATTCCTGACCCAGAGAATCCGTGAGATAACAAATATATATTGCTTTAAGTCAATAATTATATGATGATTTGTTACATGATATATAAATCTAACACAAGCAAATCCATCAGTCTTTACAGATTAAGAATATTTTGGTGAAGGCAGAAGTTTCTTTGGAGTATTGTTAGATCTGGGATTAGTAATACCATTTTAGCTACCTTACTACCACTGAGGTACACATTATGCTGAGTGGGCTCATTTAATGCCAAGTAACTATATGAATTTAGATCATGTTCCAAATTCAAAATAATGAAGGATAAAAAGAAAAAACCTATAAGACTGTGTATCAAAAAAATGTAGTGGTTTCATTAATTTATTTTTCTTTTAAAGTTTTTTTTATCTTTAATTGTGGTAAAAGTTGCTTTTTCACTCTAGTGATTATGTCCTTTGAAGCAAAACAGTATATTTGATGTAGCTCAATTATCTAATTTTTTGTTTCTCTTCTCTCCATCACACTAGTATTCTTTAATGTGCTAGTCCCAGATTCAAAGTGAAATTCAGAAATAACGATTATGATAAAGTAAGTCCAACATTTGTGAAAAGAGAAAGAATGCTGTAGATGAGCTTGGAGAAATGGATAATGATGATAGATGATGATGATAGATAGATAGATAGATAGATATAAATAGATAGATAGATAGATGATAGATAGATAGAACCCCAGGGACCAAAATATCAAAACCAAGTAAGAGAAACCATGCTTGTGCCCCTATCTAAGTTTTATTTATTTATTTGACTTCAAAATGTTTCTTAAAATACAGAGCTGTTGTCTTTTTTTCTTTCTCTATTCTCTCGAATCTAAAAGACTAATTTTTCAGGGTTATACCGCAATAGTTTTTATTTACGATGCATGGATCATTAATGAAGCACATGAGAGAATCATAACTCCTACCCCAATTTGTTAAACTTTATGAGCTATTTCAGTCTTTCCAAGGTGCAATTTTATTGAGAGTGCAATGATATGTAATTTCTATCTCTTAGTTCCTCTTTCTACTCACAGATATGGCTAGGCCTTCCAGTGGTCAAGAATGCATGTGCTCATTCCTTTCTCGGTTGGTTTAAAAGTGACTGCAGGAAACAAATTTCACATTATTCAGGGGAAAGAATTATGGAGGTTAGCTGATCCATTTACCTGGGTTGCTATAGCAGGCTTTATACAGCCTCTGCCATCATCAGTGTAACCATTATTATCACACACTGGAATTGAAAAAAATAGGTTCATCAGATGCAGTTGTATGCACCAGTCTTTTTTTTTAAACTGGTTTGTGTATTTCTATACTTCTTATCATAATTTGACTGTACATTTACTACTTACAAAAAAGCTTCATGTAAAACAGTATGCCATGTTATTCAGGCAGCAGCTTCATATATTGTGTGTTAACTAAGTCTTTACCTTTCAGGTCTACTTGTCTAACTTATAGGAAATACAATGCTTAAAAACCATCAAAGCTCAGTGAAGGAAGATGGGCCTTATTTACAGTTCTTTGAAAGAAGACAGTCCCCCATCTCTTGATTTTTGGGATGACCTAGCTGGAGCTGGGCTATGGGAGTACCTGAGCTCTCTCTTTGGAACCATCAAGCCAAAAAATCCAAAACACCTCCTAAGTATAAGAGATAATGTTTCCTGTTTTCATGACAGATATTGACTATAGCATGAGAGGCAATACACAACATGGTAAATGATTGGTAGAGTATATTGTGTAAAGGCCATAACTCTCTCTGAAGAAATTGCCCTGACAGGAGTATGGATAAAGCTGATGTTTCTCACAAGTATTCTTTTATTAAAACCAACATGCTGGAGTACTAAAATAACAAAATCCTACTTCATGACCTCAAGCAATTCCCTGTATCTCAGTTTACTTACCCCTAAAACTGATGATAAGTAAATGAGTTAATTTCTCAGTTCTAATCTGTCTTTAAATTTCATGGAAAATCAATGAAATTAATGAAAAAGTAGGTCACTGAATGCCTATATGATTACATGACTTCATACACCTCAAAATACATTTTTCTCATAATTAAAGACATTAATTTTAACATCTGACATAGTTAGTGTGGTGTATATAAACGTGGATGTGAGAGTAGTACAAAAGGTAAGCCACTCATAGTACATTTACCAAGCCCACATTTTACACATTACAAATTTCTTATGGGTATTTAAGGTTTTAATGCAAGAAGCATGCATGGCATGACTGTGTTTCTACTATAAGAAACCTTTACTTTCATATATTTTATTTGGCTGTAATCTATAGCTTATGTTTAGTGTGCAATAAATATATAGACTGTACTTTTTTCAAAGTCCTTAACAATTATCTTTACTCCTGCAACAAAATATTTGAATGAACATGTGTGATTTGTGAGTGCTCAGCATGGAGCTGAGGTAAGCGCAGAATTGCGTAATGGACTGTGTTGTACAATAAATGTATCTTTTGCTTTACTAGATAACCATTTTTTATCCAAGAACTGAATTCATGTAAGAGTCATAACTTTTGAAAGCCAGAAATGCAGTACTACAGATAAGTGAGTCCATGTGATCTCAGTTTTTTATGTTCAGGTCAGCCCCCAAGATTCCTAAACATAGTGCGCACCAAGCACAACATATGATGAAAATGAAATCTTTCCTTTCCCTCTACCTTTTCTTTTTTATCTAGGTTTTCCTTTCCATTATGAGGTGTGCCTAGCTATTCAGCAAACAATTATAGATGGCAAACTATTATACTAGTTATGTTGTAAATAACTAAAGAATGTGCTGGCAGAAAAAAATGCCCAGACCTATTCAATTTTCTCATACACTATTAATATTAATATATTCTAGAACTGCACAGATAGTAGGAAGATACATAATTTTGGTAGCAATTGTCTGTAATATTAGAATGTTATGTAGATGTTAGAATTGCGTTTTCAGGAAAGAAAATATAAAAGTTCCCATATTTTGAACTTAATTATCAGTGAATGAATTAGCACAAAGTGTCAATTTAAAGTGCAACATGAGACATGCAATAAACCTAACTTTCTATCCACATGTTTAAGTACATATTTTTATCTCTAAATTAAATAATCTATAAAACAACCAAGAATCATTTTGCTACTTATTCCAGATAAACCTTGTCCTTGAGAGATAGATATGAGTGTTAGTCGAATAAAATATCTTATTGATCAAAACTAACATCTCACTATCAACAGTGGCTTCATGACCTTCGCTTTGTTGTGCCCACCATCCCAAAGCTAGTATATTATAAACTCTTCCTGATCTCCACTAATTCTTATTTTGCAAGACACACCATAAAGTCAATCAGCTTGGGTCCTAAAATGCTGAAATTTTTTTCCATTGACTTTCCTTTTATGACACAATATTAAGAATCTTAGAACACTTTTTTTAAATTGCAGAGAGTCAAAGAGACATTGCTTAGCTTGATCATTAAGTTTTTCTTTTCTTTCTTTCACTTTTTCTTGAGGAATAAGATTTGACATATGCTTACTTTACACCAGGAAAGAGACAGAAAACCAAATATTACTGAATAGCACTAATGGCAATCATAGTACTCAAATGTCAGATGTTGTGATAAGCATCTGAGATACAGAGTTGAATAATCTCCAAAGACTTGGCATATATGATAGCTGCTTCATTATGTAAGGTAAATAAATGAATGAAATATGAAAGGGAAGGCAAGTGTGTATAAATCTTAAAAATTATGACAGTAGAGTTAGCAAAGTAAATAATATGGGTACATACAAACTTACTGCTATGCAACGCAATGCTTAAATGGATTTTTTTTTTTGATTCACATGTTTTCCAGGTATGAGAACAGGAATATCCTAGAGAGAGATAACAGTTCCTCTTCAATCTAACTTGAAACAAAGAACTTTATCAGAATTCCACAAAAAGTATATAAGAGAATAACATATTTGAGTATTTCTCAAATTTCTTCCTCTTCCATATCTATGAATTCAGAAAGATATTATGTTTTCATCCTCTAACACCTAATGCAGTATAGATACACAATAAAGATTCTTGAACAAATGAATGTCAACCTCACTTATTCTTGTGGCATGCATTATGTTCACCCTATGCAAAACTATGTGCTGCGTTAGAGACCCGAGTGAATAGCATATAATCACTTGAAATGTCTTTGTTAAAAAGCAATAAAGCCTGAGAGAAAAACTACCATGGCTTCTAGAATGATATGAAATGTGGAATTTAATCATTGTCAACAATGAACTACTCTTACTGAATAATCAATGTAAGAGAGTCATTGGCTCCTCTCATGTATGTAGATTTTTTCAAGCTACAATGTGCAACAAAGGATAAGAATCAACACAGTAGAGCAGTTTACTTGAGCTCCCTTGATGATATGAATTGCTTGGGTATTTATTATATATACAGCTTTTTCTATCTTTTTCCTGAAGAATATAATTTATTTTTTTTATTTTTAATATATTTACATTTTAATTGACTTTCAAAACTGGAAGTCTTTTTTTTTAAGATTTTATTTATCTTCAGACGGGGAGGGAAGGGAAGAAGAGAGGGAGAGAAATATCAATGTATGGCTGCTTTTTGTGCATCCCCTGCTGGGAACTGGCCTGCAACTCAGGCACGTACCCTGACTGAGAATCAAACCACAATCCTTTGGTTCGCAGGCCCATGATCAATCCACTGAGCTACACCAGCCAGGACTAATTTCTTTTTTATTTTAAAAAAATTTATTGTATTTTACTGTTACCATTTATCCCCCCTATACCCTTTGCCACCTTCACTAATATCCCTCTGCTCCACAAGCACCAGAGTAGTGTCCCTGTACAATTTTAAGCCTGGAATATCACTAAGGAATTTGTATCTCCAATAGGCACATACCTAGTATGTGCCGTATTAGGTTGCTTCAACTCTTATCACATTATCTTCTTTACAAGGATTTACCAAATTTTCATAATGTTATGTATTGTCTAGGAGTGCCATGTAGGGTGACATATTCACAGGTTCTCAGAATTGGATATCTTTGGTGTCCATTTTTCAGCCTCACACAACAAGAGCAATAGAAGGGGCTACCACAAAAAGAGTCCCTTAATCTAGATGTCAATGGGCCTCTCATTTCATTATACATGTCAACAAAGGATGGAGATTGGGTGAAACATGTTTAAATATTTTACTAGAACACTTAGGGGAACAAAAGTGCAGGCTTTGATTTGACCAAAAAACCACCCTCTTAAATGCCCAGGAAGAATATCACACCCAACTAATGTCAGTCAGCAACAGTGACACTGAATGGTCCTATTATGCTAATGTAAAAATGACCTAAGGATGAGTAATTGATGCTATCCTGGAAGCCTACATTTAAACATTTTTCATGTACCAGAAGAGTTTACTAAGACTGTACCGACAAACTAACAACAAATTACCCAATGTGAAATCATAATAAATTGCTTTGCAAGGTTTTACAGGTGCTTATCATGCCAGTAGTGGGTTTCATAACACAGAGAAAGTTCTGGAAAGGGCTACTCTGTATTTTAATAATGAGTACTCCTCTCCTGTTGAAAATTCCGTAGTAACAATTTTAGGAAAAAACTGAATCACAGGCAACATGGAAAATTGTTGAAGGTCATAAAAGACTAAAATCTGCAATAATTTGTATGTCTCTGTCAGAGAATAGGAAACAAAATGTTGGCTAAAACAATTTAATTTCAAATGATCTCAGTGATATTGATAAAATTAGGATCATGCCAAATAAAAACATATTTTCTTCTTAATTCTTTAATGGCTTCTCTCATTCCTCAAATTTAAATTAAGGCATTGATGAGAAGAAGCAAATATGAATTGGTTAACCAGATGTGGTTTTCTAAATTTTGTTGGTTCATATTTTATGGAGCCAAGAATAAAGTGTTGAGTTTTCCTGTCACAAAGATAGATCAAGAATATCTCCAGAGTAAACACTCCATGTCTGGGATTTTGTAGTGCATGGTGGGACAACAGTGAGCATCCTCTGGATGACTTGTGAGCAGTGAAATTAAGATCTTTGCAAAGCCGTCTTTTGGGTCAAGGCAAATGAAGTGATCTGAAACTAATGCCAGCTTGGCTTAGGTCCTGGAACATTACTCTGAATATCTTGGAGGTGTCACTTCAAGCAAATCACTTAAATATTTTATACTAGAATCTCCCCATTTGTTCAAGGCAGATATTGTATACCTGCTATGTCTTTGCCTTCTAAGAGTTCTTTAGAGAGACTTGTAAGATTTCTTTTTATTTTTAAGGTATTACAAAAGAAAATTTTTCATGTGGGAAATTGATATCATCTCTTTATGTCATATTCAATATGGGTTAATAATATTTCTACCTTCAGGTTGACTAATATCATCTCAGGAACTTATCTTAAGGAATTATCCCAAAGATAAGATTTGCTATGGTCAAACAACAAAAATATTTTTATGTACTATTTGTAATAGAATTATATGAAAACAATAAAATTGTCCAAGTATTGACATTTGATTATGTAAATAACAAAATGTATTTAACTGTGAATACTTTTATTAAAAGCAATGATGTTGAAATGTATGTGGCACCATTGAAAATCATAGGTTATCACATGAAGTAAAAATAAACCCTTTTTATTCATATCTGAACTATGTTTTTCCTATAGATGAATACTGGAAGATATAGGCAAAAATAAAAATGAATAATGTGTTTGAATTATCTCTTATATATCTTAAATATCCTGTAATGTTATATCATTTTTAAATTAAAAAATATTTAAAGTAGAATTTTAAAAGGAAACAAAGAGTTATGTGGCAATATGCTGGGGTGCTGTGCAAATATTTGGGTTTTGCTGTCCATTTTTCCCTCTTTTCCATTCCCTAGATTCAGCCAATATTATTATCTTCACTGGAAGCTTTCTCTGTAACTCACAGACTGTTTAAAGGTTTATTGTTCACAGTGTTCTGATAGTGAAATAATCTGATAGGGGCCTGCACGCTATAACTGTGGTCTCCTTTCCTTGTTGCACTTGGGTCATCCACACCACCGGCTGTAAAATGCCAACAACAAAATTAATGGAGCATCTGCCTACACCCTGATTCATTCTTAAGGGACCCTGCCTCTGGGGAGGCAATAAAAGCACAGGGGAAATGCAGAAATCTCATGGGAGTGGAAAGACATAAAGACAGCTGGTGGACTTGGCAAATCCGCATCCCTGCAGAAACCTGGCATTCTGAGATAATATGACTCAACTTTCTGTGAATATGTATCTTATTTTACCTTTTGAAAGTGGAGGAAGCATCTTACTCCGTGAATGCAGCTGTTTAAAAAAGAGTGAACCAGACATTGGGCTCAGAACTTTGCATGCATGATCTTAGTTAATTTTCACAACACTCTGACAAAGAGAAAACATAATCTCCATTTTAGCAGCGAGAACAGAGCCCTAAAAAAGTTCTTATTAGAGAGTGTCTGAGCCTTTGCAGTTCCATTAAGTCTTGGAAGACAGTATATTCAAGGTTGTGCAGAAAATACAGCAAAACCAAACAAAATAAAACATGTTTTCTCTCATATCAGGAGAGAACAGTCATGCCACTGGAGCAATAATGGAATGATTAAATGGTCCAGGACCTTTATATTAGTTGCTGCCATTCTTTTAAGAATACAAGTTTTTCTAATCAAACTAGAAAGTCGACATCCCATTTTGCTTCTTTAATCACCTGAAATGACACTCCTGAGGTAAATAAAAGCATATCCTGTGTAAGGCCTCATATTTGGATATTTTATTGTGTGAAACCATGTCTTAGAACATGTGTGAGCAGTGAATGTTCATAATAGTAAGTTTAGTTTAAAACTCAATGTCCCTTACATATTATTAGTTTCACTTTGCCAACAGAAATTGGCAAGATTTTGCAGCTGATTTTCATTTCAATTTCTGGATTTCTTTTGTCTTAAAATCTCTTGCTGCCTAGGCCAGATCATACAGGTGAAGTAGGAGAGTAAGTTTCTGAATAAGACCCCATTACTGGTAAATTGGTACACCCATGATTCTAAAAGCATCATTTCTCAAATGCTACAATATCCTTGTGTTCCTCAGAATATCTCAAGTACAATATTGCCCAGATCACACTTCCCTTGCTGGCCTTGATATGTTGTATGGGTTCTTAGTTGTATGCAACAGAATATGACTCTGATCAATTAAATTTATTTTTAAGCATATTAGACCAATAAAAGAATTACTAACAGGGCTTCAGATAGGCCTAAGACCATAGACATGATCACGCCACAGAACTAGTCCTGTACACACATCTTTGCTGCCCTCATTAACCACTGGATGCCACAGCTGGTACCCCCATTATTACCATAGGCACTGGCTACTAAACACTGTTGCGGAAAAACGAACTCTTACACGATCTGGGGTGACGGAGTAAGCCTTTATTACACGCATGGGCCCAGAAGAGACAGCTTCCAAATTCTGGGCACTGAGGAGGGGTCAGGTGGGCGGTTAAATACTTTTGCAACAAAGTGGGGAGGGGAGAGGTCTCGTGGTACAAGCAGGAATGTGGAAGCCAAGACAGAAGCAGAGGGCGAAAATTGCCAGGGGCTGGGAGAAAGAGATAGTAAGAGATTAACTGAGTCCGAGACAGAGAGTCAACTAGTTAACAGGTGGTTATCTGGAGCCCGGGGGCCAGCAGGGAGTTATCAGGGGCTGATGCAGAGTGCCAGCGTCAATCTCTATCTACACTTTTAAATTTCTACTACAACACCAGGCACTGCCTTT
>PVKM010005163.1:0-48997 GCA_004027735.1 Carollia perspicillata
TATCCATATAATAGGGATACCAGAAGGAGAAGAAGAGGAGCAAGGGATAGAAAATCTATTTGAAAAAGTAATGATGGAAAACTTCCCTAATTTGATGAGAGAAAAAGTCACACAAATCCAGGAAACACAGAGAGTCCCAATCAAGAGGAACCCAAAGAGGCCTACTTCAAGACACATCATAATTAAAATGACAAAATTCCAAGAAAAAGAGAGAATCTTAAAGGAAGCAAGAGAGAAGAAGGAAGTAACATACAAGAGAGCCCCAATAAGGTTAGCTACTCACTTCTCAATGGAAACACTCTAAGCCAGGAGAGAATGACAAGAAATACTTCAAGTAATGAGAACCAGAGGCCTGCAACCTAGGCTGCTTTACCCAGCAAGGCTCTCAATCAAGATAGAAGGCCAAATAAAGAACTTCCAAGACAAAAGACATCTAAAAGAATATGCACCCACCAATCCAGCGCTACAAGAGATGCTAAAAAACTACTCTAAGGAAAGGAAGGAAGAGAGAGAGACAGAGAGGAGCATAGGTACAAAAATGAAAATGAATAAGTACCTATTCATAATAACCTTAAATGTAAATGGATTAAATGCTCCAATAAAAAGACACAGAAGAGCTGAATGGATAAGAAAGCATGACCCACACATATGCTGCCTGTAAGAAACCCACCTGAGGACAAAAGACATACACAGACTGAAAGTGAATGGCTGGAAACAAATTTTCCAAGCAAATGGACAGGAAAAAAAAAAAGCTGGGGTAGCAATACTCATATCAGACAAAAGAGACTTCAATAAAAGAGCTATAAAGAGAAACCCGGAAGGTCACTTCATAATACTCAAGGAAAGACTCCACCAAGAAGACATAAACATTGTAAATATGTATGCACCCAACATAGGAGCACCCAAATACATAAAGAAAATCTTAGACAACTTCAAGAAAGATATTGACAGCAACACAATTATAGTAGAGGATTTTAACACCCCACGGTCAAAAATGGATAGATCTTCCAATAAAATATCAGAAAAGATATTGTGGCATTGAACAATACCCTAGATGAAATGGACTTTACTGATATATATAAAGCCTGCATCAGAAAGAAACTAAATACACATTCTTCTCAAATGCACACGGGACATTTTCAAACATAGACCACATGATAGGACACAAAACAAGCTTCAACAAATTCAAGAAAATTGAAATCATACCAAGCATTTTCTCTGACCACAAAGGACTGAAATTACAAACTAACCCCAAGGGGAAAAACCCAACACACTCAAAATCATGGAGATTGAATAGCATGTTATTAAACAATGAATGGGTCAAGAATGAAATTAGGGAAGAAATCAAAGTTTCTGGAAACAAATGACAATGAACTCACAACAACCCAAAACTATGGGGCATAGCAAAGGCAGTCCTGAGAGGGAAGTTCATAGCAATACAGGCCTACCTAAAAAAGATAGAAACATTTCAAATACACAACCTAACACTATGTCTAAAAGAACTCCAGGGACAACAACAAAGACAGCCCAGAGCTAGTAGAAGGAAGGAAATGACACAGATCAGAGCAGAATTAAATGACATAAAGACTAAAAGCACAATACTAAGGATCAATGAAACCAGAAGCTGTTTTTTTCTAAAAGATCAATAAAATCAACAAGCCTTTAACCAGGCTCATCAAGAAAAAAAGAGACAGGACCCAAATAAACACAATCAGAAATGAAAGAGGAGAGATTACAACTGACACCACGGAAATACAAAGGATTGTAAGAAATTATTAGGAGGAGCTATATGCCAAGAAATTTGAAAACCTAGGTGAAACGGGAAAATTTCTAGAAAAATATAATCTTCCAAAAGCAAATGAAGAAGAAGCAGAAAGCCTGAACAGACCAATAACAGCAGATGAAATTGAGCAGTAATTGAAAAACTCCTGCTACACAAAAGCCATGGATAGATGGTTTCACAGGAGAATTATACAGAGCATTTAAGCAAGAACTCACCCATATCCTTCACAGACTATCCCAAAAAATACAAATTGATGGAAAACTCCCAAACTCCTTCCATGAAGCCAAAATCATCCTAATCCCCAAACCTGATAAAGACAGAACAAAGAAAGAAAACTTCAGGCCAATACCGCTGATGAACATAGACGCTAAAATCCTCAACAAAATATTTGCAAACCGCATCCAACAATACATTGAAAAGATCATACACCATGACCAAGTGGGATTCATCCCAGGGATGCAAGGATGGTTCAATATTCGCAAATCAGTAAATGTAATACATCACATAAACAAAAGCAAAGACAAAAATCACATGATCGTATCAATAGATGTGGAGAAAGCATTTGATAAGGTGCAGCACCCATTTATAATAAAAACACTCAGCAAAGTGGGAATTGAGGGAGTATTCCTCAACATAATAAAGGCCATATATGAGAGACCTACAGCCAACATCATATTCAATGGACAAAAACTAAAAGCTTTTCCACTAACACTAGGAATAAGACAAGATTGTACACTTTCACCACTTCTATTCAATATAGTATTGGAAGTTCTAGCCACAGCAATCAAACAAGAAAAGGAGATAAAAGGCATCCAAATTTGAAAGGAGGAAACAAAACTGTCACTGTTTGCAGATGATATGATAGTGTACATGGAAAATGCTATAGACTCTACCGCAAAACTGCTCAACCTAATAAATAAATTTGGCAAAACAGCGGGATACAAAGTCAATATCCACAAATCAAAGGCATTTTTGCATACCAAAAAAGAAACAGCAGAAGCAGAAATCAAGAAAAAAAATAACATTTGATATAGCAAAAAGAAAAATAATATACCAAGGAATAAATCTATCCAAGTATATCAAGACCTGTATGCAGAAAACTACACAACACTGAAAAATGAAATCAAGAAAGACACAAACAAATGGAAACATATACTGTGTTCATGGATTGGAAGAATTAACATCATTAAAATGCCCATGTTACCCAAAGCAATATACAGATTCAATGCAATTCCTATTAAAGAACCAATGGCATATTTCACAGACATAGAACAAATACTTCAAAAGTTTATATGGAACCATAAAGGACCCTGAATAGCAGCTGCAATTTTGAGAAAGATGAACAAAGTAAGAGGAATAACAGTACCTGATACCAAACTGTATTATGAGGCCACTGTGATCAAACAGCCTGGTACTGGCATAAAAACAGGC
This sequence comes from Carollia perspicillata, assembly GCA_004027735.1. Classification (NCBI taxonomy): domain Eukaryota; kingdom Metazoa; phylum Chordata; class Mammalia; order Chiroptera; family Phyllostomidae; genus Carollia; species Carollia perspicillata. The sequence continues at coordinate 3,215 of PVKM010005163.1, forward strand.
ACACAGACCAATGGATCAAAACAGAGAGCCCAGAAATAAACCCAAGTCTCTATGGTCAGTTAATATTCAACAAAGGGGGCAACACCACAAAATGGATAAAAATAGTCTCTTCAACAAATGGTGTTGGGAGAACTGGACAGCTACATGAAAAAAAAATCAAACTCGAGCACCAACTTACACCATACACAAAAATAAATTCAAGATGGATAAAAGACTTAAATATAAGCTGTGACACCATTAAAATCCTAGAAGAGAACGTAGGCAGGAAAATCTCAGATATCTCATGCAGTAATATTTTTACTGATATGTCCCCCAGAGCAAGGTATTTAAAGGAAAAAATAAACCAATGGGATCTCATCAAAATAAAAAGCTTCTGCCCAGCTAAAGAAAACAGCATTAAACTAGAAAGAGAACCAACTATATGGGAAAACATATTTGCCAATGATACATCAGACAAGGGTTTAATCTCCAAAATATACAAAGAACTTACACAACTCCACTCCAAGAAGACAAACAACCCAATTTAAAAATGGGCAAAGGACTTGGATACACATTTCTCCAAGGAGGACATACAGAGGATTCAGAGACACATGAAAAGATGCTCAATATCGCTAGCCATCAGAGAAATGCAAATTAAAACCACAATGAGATACCACTTTACACTGATAAGAATGACCATCATAAATAAAGCAACAAACAACAAGTGTTGGAGAGATTGTGGAGAAAAGGGGACCCTAGTTCACTGTTGGTGGGATTGCAGACTGGTACAACCACTATGAAAAACAGTATGGAGTTTTCTAAGACAACTAAAAATGGAAGTGGCTTTTGACCCAGCAATTCCACTTCTAGGATTATATCCCAAGAACCCTGAAACACCATTCCAAAACAACCTATGCTCCCCAATGTTCATAGCAGCATAATTTATAATAGCCAAGTATTGGAAGCAACCTAGATGCCCATCAGTAAATGAATGGATCAAGAAACTATGGTACATACATAGAATGGAATTCTATGCAGCACAAAGGGAGAAGGAGCTCCTACCCTATGCAACAGCATGGATGGAACTGGAAAGCATTACACTAAGTGAAATAATCCAGGTGGTAAAAGACAAATACCATATGATCTCATCTTTAACAGGAACCTAAGAAACAAAACAAGCAAGCAAGCAAAATATAACCAAATACATTGAAATAGAAATCAGGATGACAGTAACCAGAGGGGAGAAGGGAGGGAATTGCAGGGGGAAGAGGGAGGGGATTACAGGAACAAGTAATAAGGACATTTGGACAAAAACTATGGGGGTGGAAATGGGAGGGAGGTGGGGAGCACTGCAGGGTGTAGACTGGGATGGTATTAAAAGACAGAAAACTGTACTTGAATAACAATTAAAATAAAATAAAAACAAAGAAATAGTGAGAAGCCACAAATTGGGAGAAAATATTTTCAAAACACATATCTGATAAAAGTCATATTCAAAATATACAAAGAACTCTTAAACTCAACAATAAAAAGTAAACAATATATAAGAAGTGGGCAATAGATCTGAACAGATATCTCACCAAAGAAGATATGCAGGTGGCAAATAACCAATGAAGTTATTCAATATAATGTGTCATTAGGGAATTGCAAATTGAAATAATTATGAGATACCACTACACGACTATCAGAATGGCTAAATCCAAAACACTAACTATGACAAATGCAGACAAGAATATGGAGAATAGAAACTTTTGTTCATTGTGAGTGGGAATACAGGATAACACAATCACTATACAAGAGTTGGGCAGTTTCTTCAAAAGCTAATGGAAGTGTTACTGTACAATCTGGCAATCATGCTCCAATGTAGTAACCCAGATAAGTTGAAAATTTTCATGTCTACACAAATGCTCCAAATAAATGTTTATAGCAGCTTTTCTCTCCTAATTTCCAAGGCATGAAACCAACCAGATTTTCTTCGATAGGTAAAGTAATAAACCAACAGTGGTACATCTGTACAATGGAGAATTATTCAGTTAAAAAGGAAATGAACCATGAAAGACTTGGAGGAACCTTAAATGTGTATTGCGAAGTAAAATAAACCAATGTGAAAATGCTATATACTCTATAATTCCAAATAAATGATGTTCTGGAAAAGGTAACACAATAGTAATGTTAAACTGTGGACTTTAGTTAATAATAATGTATTAATATTGGATCATCGATTTTAACAAATGTACCATAGAAACAAAGAACAGAGAAGGGAGTCTACAGGACCTTTCTGTACTTTGTGCTCGACAGTCTCTGTAAACCTAAAACTGCTCTAAAAATAAAGCCTGCTTATTTTTTAAACTATAACCCTGTCTGAAAAATTGTAATAGAAAAAAAAATTAACAAAATTAATGGTTCTTTTTAAAAAAACAACCATTACAATGGCCTTGTAATACAGTTTGATATCAGGTATGGTGATCTGTCCTACTTTGCTCTTCTTTTTCAAAATTGCTGCAGCTATTTGGGGTTGTTTATGGTTCCATATAAATTTTTGAAATGTTTGTTCTATATCTGTGAAATATGCCATTGGCACTTTAGCAGAGATTGCTTTGAATCTATAAATTGCTTTGGGTAGTATGGAGTTATTGATGATATTAATTTAATTCTTCCAATCCATGAAATTGGGATATGTTTCCATTTGTTTGTGTCTTCCTTGATTTCCTACTTAAGTGTTGCATAGTTTTCTGAGTACAGGACTTTTACCTACACTCTAAGAAGAAAAGCAACTCAGTTAAAAAAATGGACTAAGGACACACAGAGGGTCCAGAGGTATATGAAAAGATGCTCAGTATCACTAGCAGTCAGAGACATGCAAATTAAAACCACAATGAGATATCATTTCACACAGTCAGAATGGCTGTCATAAACAAAGCAACAGACAACAAGTGTTGGAAATGATGTGGAGAAAAGGGAACCCTAGTGCACTGTTGGTGGGATTGCAGACTGGTGCAACCATTTTGGAAAACCGTATGGAATTTCCTCAGAAAACTAAAAATGAAACTGCCTTTTGACCCAGCAATTTCACTGCTAGGATTATATCTTAAGAACACTGAAACACCAATCCAAAAGAACCTATGTACCCCAATGTTCATAGCAGCACAATTTACAATTGCCAAGTGCTGGAAGCAACCTAGGTGCCCATTAGTAAATGAATGGATCAAGAAACTATGGTACATATACAGAATGGAATTCTATGCAGCAGAAAGAAAAAAAGAGCTCCTACCTTTTGGGACAGTGTGGATGGAACTGGAAAGCATTATGCTAAATGAAATAAGCCAGACTTGAAAGACAAATACCATATGATCTTGCTTTTAACCAGAACCTAATCACCAAAATGAACAGGCCAGCAAAATATAACCAAAGACACTGAAACTGAGAACAGGATGACAGTGACCAGAGGGGAGAGGGGAGTGGGGAGGGGATAATGGGGCGAAAGAGTGAAGTGTTTACAGGAGCAATTATAAAGGACAGATGGACAATAAGAAGCAGGGGTGGAAACGGGGAAGAAGCTGGGGAGGGCTGGGGTGGTGGGGAGGGAAAGGCAGAAAAACTGTACTTGAACAACAATTAAAATGATTTTTATGATCTTATAAAAAAGGATAGAAATAACCTATATTTTAAGTGAAAAGAGGACCATTACTACAGATTATATGAGTACTAAAATATAAAGATGAAAATTTTATGCCAGTGAATTTAAAATTTTAGGTGAGTTAAACAAATTCCTGGAAAGGTCTTAGCAAAAATAGTAGAAAATCTAATAATCCCATATTTATTAAGGAAATTGAATTAGAAACTTTCTCTCAAAAAATATGTAGCCACAGTTTACCAATGAATTCTTCCAACTTTTAAGAAAGAAATAATGCCTGTCTTATTCAAAAGCATCCATACTGTAAGCTTAGTATTTGAAAATTAATATAATTCACCACAATAATAAATAAAAAGAATATTATCTTAATATATGCAGAAAAAAATATTTGAAATAACTTATCACCTCTTCTGGATGAAAACCTTTGTCAAATTAGGGATAGATGGTAACTTTGTTAATCTGAGAGCGTAGCTACGGAAACCTGCAGCAAACATCATACCTAATAGAGAAATATAGAAAGCCTCCTCCAAGAAGCCCATTATCCTCATATTTATTAATCTTTCTACTGGAAGTCCCAGTCAGTAAGTCGGTATGTCAAAAAATAAAAGAAAGAAAAGTATTATTATTCATGAATAACATGGCTATATATGTAGAAAATACCAAAGAATCTACAATTATCAGGCGAATGAATAAATGAATTTAGCAATGTTGCTGGATCGAAAGTCAACAAGTAAAAAACAATTGTATATAGTAGTAACTGAGAGCGGGAGGGGTGTTGGTAATGTTGTATTTCTTTATTTGTATGGTGGCTACATGTACATTTTTACTTTGTGAGAATACATAGCTATATACCTCTGATTAATGTACTTTTTGATATATATATTACATTTCAAATAAAGCTTATTTTTTGTTGTTTATTGTGTATAGAGTTTCAGTTTGCAACATGAAAAAGTTCTGAAGATGAGTACATGACAAAGTGAATATACTTAACAATATTTAGTTGTACACTTAAAACTAGTTAAGATGTACTAGTTAAGATTTTAGATTATATGTATTCCATCAGAAATAACTAAAATATTTACCTTATAAAATATAAATGACATTAAGAAATTAATATTATAGACATATATATTTAAATAACACAGAAAAAATCAAACTCAAAACTAGTAGCCCAACATTACAGAAATTCCATTCCCTTGCACTATAGGCTGAGCAAAATTTTCACTCACATTCATAACAGATGGAAGACCATACTAAGAAATTATAATTCTTAAATTGTAAGGCAATATTTATCATATGGCATAGCACTGACTTAAAAATAGTTTTTGGGTGAAAAAACTACCATGTTTATACTCACCTGTAGACTATCCAAAATATGAATGTGCTTTCATATTTTGAAATATGAAAGTACCTTACAATCAAGAAAAGTGGGATGCGTATAAAAATGAAGATGGGCCAGTTTTCCTGTCCATGGAATGTAAACCCAGTGCCTCAGGGTAGAATTATTTATCCCTTTTTCTTAAGGAATCTTGACTATAAGAGTATTTATGATTATGATAGAATCTAAAGAGTGGTGGTATTATAGGGGACAAATTTCTTATAGCACTGTTTTATTTATATAATAATTAAATAATCATAAATACAAACTCTTTAGTGCACTATAAAGGTGTAAGAATATGAGAGTTATGTGAGACCCTGAAAAAGGAAGGATTCCTGGAACAATATTTTTGTACTGTATTTAAGTTAGAATCATCCACTATCCATATTAGAATGACTAGATGAGACAATTAAATTCACAAGTGCATATTTGCATAGAGGAAAACTTAACTCTGCTCCTTCAGTTGAGTTGACTGTTGCATGCCTGTTGGCTGAAAGAATTCTACAAGCTTTGTTAACCGTGATTGAAGGCTATTTATGCTAGTCAAAAGGCCACCACTAAACCACAAATGGTTTTGTACTCTGGAAAGGTTTAGTAGCTTAAGCACATGACTTGAGGAATGAAGGTGGCCTGGATTTTGGACACAGTGTTCAGGTGACCTGGTGTTCTTGCATAGGATACAACTTAAACAACTGTGTCCAGTCATTGGGCCTGGACACACAATAGTCTAGTGATAAGACTAAATGTCAGAGCTTCTTGCACTACAATGTATATGACATGGGAAATAAATAATACCTCTGCTCCATAGATGAACCAATACTTTGTTTTTTTATTTATTCTTTATTTTTATTTTAATTATTGTTCAAGTACAGTTTTCTGTCTTTTACTCCCATCCCAGTCCACCCCCCCTTGCAGTGCTCCCCACCTCCGTCCCATTTCCACCCACCTTAGTTTTTGTCCATGTGTCCTTTATATTTGTTCCTATGACCCCTTCCCCTTTTCCCTTGAAATTCCCTCCCCTCTCTCCTCTGGATATTGTCAGCCTGTTTTCTATTTCAATGTCTTTGGTTATATTTTGCTTGCTTGTTTGTTTTGTTGTTTAGGTTCCTGTTAAAGGTGAGATCATGTGGTATTTGTCTTTCACCAACTTGTTTATTTCGCTTAGCATAATGCTTTCCAGTTCCATCCATGCTGTTGCAAAGGGTAGGAGCTCTTTCTTTCTTTCTGCTGCATATTCCATTGTGTAAATGTACTATAGTTTTTTGATCCATTCATTTACAGATGGGCACCTAGGTTGCTTCCAGCATTTCATCATTGTAAATTGTGCTGCTATGAACATTGGGGTGCATAGGTTCTTTTGGATTGGTGTTTCTGGGTTATTAGGGTATAATCCTAGCAGTGGAATTGCTGGGTCAAAAGGCACATTCATTTTTAGTTTTCTGAGAAAATTCCATACTGTTTTCCATAGTGGTTGTACTAGTCTGCACTCCTGCCAACAGTGTAGTAGGGTCCCCTTTTCTCCACAACCTCTCCAACACTTGTTGTTTGTTGCCTTGTTTATGATGGCCATTCTAACTGGTGTGAAGTGGTATCTCACTGTAGTTTTAATTTGCCTCTCTCTGATAGCTAGCGATATTGAGCATCTTTTCATGTGTTTCTGGATCCTCTGTATGTCCTCTTTGGAAAAGTGTCTATTTAAGTCCTTTGCCCATTTTTTAATTGGGTTGCTTGTCTTCTTAGAGTAGATTCATGTAAGTTCTTTATATATTTTGGAGATTAAACCTTTGTCTGAGGTATCATAGGCAAATATGTTTTCCCATATGGTTGTTTCTCTCTTTATTTTAATGCTGTTTTCTTTGGCCTTGCAGAAGATTTTTATTTTGATGAGATCCCATTGGTTTATTTTTTCCTTTATATCCCTTGCTCTAGGGGACCTATCAGTAAATATGTTGCTGTGTGAAATATCTGATATTTTCCTGCCTATGTTCTCCTCTATGACTTTAATGGTGTTCCAGCTTATATTTAAGTCTTTAATCCACCTTGAATTTATTTTTGTGTATGGTGTAAGTTGGTGCTCAAGTTTCATTTTTTAGCATGTAGCTGTCCAGTTCTCCCAACACCTTTTGTTGAAGAGGCTACCTTTATTCCATCTTATGTTTTTTTTTTTAATTCAAAATACATTCTGTTAAATTGTGTCTGTGACATTTGAATATGTTTGCCTTCAAAGTACAGCATGAACTTGTAGGAGAATAGGGCTTCAGTACTTCAGGCAGAGCTATTTACTCCTGACAGAGAGGCATACTAATACACTATGATACTTTTCATGTCAAGAGTTGATGATTAACTATAATTGTTCAGATTTACATGTAGTAAACTTATTCTTTTTAGAAAGACTATACACAGAAATATCATTGTACATTTGCAAAAATGATTTGAATTATATAATTTATACCTTAAAATATGAACATTGACGGAAGCTTTTAACTGTTTTTATTAAAAACAAAGGAAACAATCATGCTTTATTTTTGAAACGCAATGATTATGAATTACTTCTGATTGAGAAACAAAATGGTCTGCTACTTCAGTGTCTATGATTGCATGTAGTAAAATGGAAAAGGTTACTAATGGGTACCTCTGAGGGCAGCACTGACACTGTGGCACACAAATATATGTGTTAATGAACCCAGAACTGGGCTCTTCTAGGATGTTAAGATGTGTTAACAGAACAAAATCTGAAGTACTGTTACAACCTTAAACAGCAGACTATCTAAGAATATCATCCTAATATATAGTTTCTGAAATAAGTAACCCTCTCCCAAATGCTTGAGTTATGTATGGAAGGGAGAATATAATCCGAGGAACTATATAATTCTTTCATCAATAGCAGGAGGAAAACAGGATATTCAAGATGCTAATCTACTGCAAATATATATACACTTTTGGTCACCACTTTTTGATGAAGAAAATATTGTGCATAATAACTAAAAATGTATTTAACATAAATTATATTTGAATAAATTATGTTTATTCATATGGTCAGATACATAATGGCTTGCTTGATAAATGGCTGCTCAGTTTTATAATCAGCCCAACAGGGACCCAGTTAAAAAAAAAAAAAAACTCCTTCCTGGAGGCATTTGACGTTCTAGATATTATCCATTTTACCCTTAAACAGTGAAACATTGACAGACTTAGATCCCTAAAACAGCTTAATTCCAGATTCAGTCCACAGTCTGAGCATCACTTTCTCAGGCTGGATGCCTAGAGGGGTTGTACAATCACTTGCCACAAACCTTATAGTTCCAAGAGTAAAACAAAGTAGTCAACAGTGACACCCCTTCAAGGAAAGAGGATGCAAACAACATAATGCATGCATTATGTGTTGTGGAATTGTGCACCTGAAACCTGTATAATTTTGTTAAATATCTCACCCCAATAAATTCAATAAAACAGGAAAAATAAACAAATTAAATTAAAATTAAGTGATGGTGAAATTAAGCAAGCTGATTATCACAGAGGCTTTTTCTAAGGAATACTAAATTACGTGGAACACTTTTTTGGGGTTTTTGATTTATAAAACAAAGTACTGAAACAATTCAGTATTTTATACAATGATAATTCATTTAATCCTGTTGGGAAATAAAGGTAAATTGCGACTGCCAATTTCCATATGTATTTTTTTTTAAAGTTTATTTATTTATCTTTAGAGGGGGAGGGAAGGAGACAGGGAGAGAAATATCAATGTATGGTTGCCTCTCATGTGTCCCCTGCTAGGAACTGGCCTGCAACTCAGGCATGTGCCCTGACTGGGAATCGAACTGCGATTCTTTGGTTCACAGGGCCGTGCTCAATCCACTGAGCTACACCAGCCAGGGCCATGTGTACTGTTAATACAACAGAAACCCATTTCCAGATATACTGAGACAAGAATGATTAAATAAAAAAAAAAGAATGACTGAATTTAGGAAAAGGTCACCAATAATTTTTCTAAAATCCTGACATTATAAATTGGAAAAAAAAAATCTTTCTGGTTGGTATTACATATCAAAAACCTTTAACACATTTATATATTTTAACTTAGTATTTTTTTTTATAATTTTACCCTCCTGAAATAATCATAGCACAGATCAAAATTTAGCTTCAAAGATATTTACAGCAAGAACTGTCAATAACTACAAACATCAGAAAACAGTTTTAATAATATTAAGCTGTACAAATGCTCATTGAAAAAACTTGATGCTATAAAATACCAAGAAAAGAGAAAAAAGATTTTTCCACAAAAAGAAAGCATTTCAAGGGAATCATGATTTCTTACTTTAATAATATGAGGAAAATGTAGTATTTCTGAGGAGGAGAAATAATTATGGCAGATATCAACAGTTCTAATCACTGTGTTTTGATGATGAGACTATGCCCACCACCTGAGACTCTGCATGATATATTTAGATATAGAACATGATTCAATATTAAGGGGCAGAAGTGGAAATATTTCCCTATTGTTATTTAGCTTTATTCTGCTGAAACTGGTGTAATATTTTTCACTTCATGTTTTGAATCAGCAATGTTCCCAATTCTTATGACTAATTCCTTCTTTAAATTGACCTTAATTGTCACATATTCTGGTAAATTTCCCTTACTGACTCCCACCCTTAACTCCTAGCCTGGATGTGCAATCCCCTTATACATTCTAACTTTTACTATTCATTATCAGTGATTACACAGCATCATAATGATCAGGCTATATGTCAACCTTTACACCTTTTTTGGCACCCCATAGTACAATATCTTAGTGATAAGTAACAAGGATTGTTTCTTTTCCTGCAAGGATGAACAGAATATTTTCCCCTTCTTTGACATTCAGCTAATAGTAGTGAGTAAAGAATGAAATCTATACAAAGTAATTGACATCTCAGTTACATACCAACATAAATGTGTCTGTACTATGTTTATTAAACTTGATATTTGGTTATTTATTTGCCTATGTTTTTGCCATTATCAAAAACTCCTTTCAGAAAGGGAAATAAATCAGTCTGTGAAAAAAAATCTTCACTACTTTTTGGTAGAAAGTTCTGAGATCAGTATTGTATCATTTGAAGCCATAGATCTGTGTTCAGGTAACAATTTAATATTACTATCTTTTTGTAATATATGGAAAAACATTTGTGGGTTCAAAGAAATAGAAAAAGTAATGTAGATATGTAGTCATCAATTATATAACATGGGAAGTTAATACCATAAAACATGTGGCTAGAGAGTATTATAATTAAGATAGAGAAATTAACATAGCATAGGATTCTCACCTTTTTCTCAGTTACTAGGGAGCACAGCCCAACTAGGGCAAGTATTATACAGTCAATTTTATGAGTCATACGAGTACCTGTTTGTTACTATGGCTGTTTCCTCAAAGTTCATTATGTTATAAACAATTTACACCTGTCCCTTTCAAAAATGAACAGAGTTTTAGAGGTTGAAGTACTGGATTTGAAATAACTGTGTATTTATTTATTTGTTACATTTATTGGGGTAACTGGTTAACAAAATATATAGGTTACAAGAGTAAAATTCTAAGAGACATTATTTTTATGCTGCACTGTGTCTACACTGCTTTTAACAAAGTGTATATGGATTATGGTGTCTGCCACTTCTCAATTGTGACTTATTTTGTACAAGAAGTTTACAACCCTGAGAAAATATTCTTATCTAGTAAATATAAAAGTATATCCAGATACCCACAAATCAGATTTAATTCTTCCTATTGGCATTTAAAAACTAAATAAATCTCAATTCAATATTTGGAGTTTTAACAGAAACTGTACCCGATAGGAGGTGTCAATAACATAGTTCATTTCAACATATGCATATTCCTATGAATATAGACTTTGCTTAAATACTGCCACTTTTCAAAATACTTCAATAAAAAACATTGGAAACAAAGGCTTTGATCCCTAATAGTTATGTTTTAAATAATTCCATTATTAGAACTGGCTATCACCTGCTATTTTCTGCTTTTGCAAACTTTTTGTTTATTTAGTTTATCTTATTCATGTGCTTTTGTATAGGTTAAGTAATGTAAGAATATTCAACACAGTAACTTCCCTGCTCAATAATACATTTAATATTCCATCCATTTGCTAAATTTGGTTGAAACAAAGCAGTAATCAGGCAGCTGTGAAAAATATATAACATTACTAATTGGGGTCGACAGCCTAATTAAGTTGGGATGGGGGTGAAAGTGGAGTGGGTAGCCCAATGTAGATGATTTACCTAAATGGAACCTCCCATTAACCCTATGGGGCACTAGCAAATTTAATAGGTGAATTGGGGATTTTTTTTCTTAAAAGAGTTTGCTTTGTATACACTTTATTATATAGAGAAACTATGTAGAAATGATCAAATATTATAATTAAACTAATTATTGGAGAATGCATGTTAATATATATGGTTAAAACAGGCCACTTTTGGTACATAACAATATGATTTATAACTGTTATTAGTTCTTTGAAATGTGTGTATATTTGTATCTTCAGTTTTATGAAAAATACTTGTTTAATAAAATAGGTCCTTGTAACTTTATCCAATAGCAATGTTTGCTAAATAGACATGGAAACTTTTTTAGATAAAGTTATGTGAAGACCTTCATAATATTTAAATACCTTACCTGCCAATGTTTAATGGGCATTAATATTTATTGTTTATACTTTTTAGCATCATATAAATAATAAAAGACAGAGTCTACTTACATTGTAAGATGTTTCATTACAATCTAATGCATTTTATTGCTGGTTATGTTCTGGTAGTTAAATACATCACATAGTTTATAATAGAATTTCCCAAAAGTGAATTACAGGAAACAAGATACTATGCAAAAAATGGGGATCTGGCACCAAGTAAATTTGAAGAATACTTTATTTGTGAAGATTCAGAATGATTACTACCACATGATTGATTTAACTAGAGACATATAAATAGTCCATAAACATAAAAACTATTTAACTTCTTCAATAGTCAATAAAATGCATATTAAACTATGATACAAATTTTTTTGATTGATCATATGAGGGAAGATAGAATAAAAGATCTTCAGTATTGATGGAGAAATGGATAAATGGGCATGCCTATATATAGAATGGACAAGATTGGCTGATTGTTTTGTAAATTGGCACTTTTTGATTGGAAGTATGTACCAAAAATACATTTTGATCCAGCAATTATTTGATGACTGTACCTTAAAAAATACAAGGATTTGAAAATACATGTATGAAATTTAAATTTGGAATTTTTATCTGGGCATCTAAAAACTGTGATGTGATAATTTTTTCTTTTCTGTACTTCCCACTTTTCAAAACTGAAGTTTTTAAAAGATACATAAAATTTGTTTGAAAAAAGTTTGAAATCATTTGACCAAAAACTGAATAATATAATTTAAAGCCTCCATTTTTAAATAAGTGGAAATAAAAGTAAAAGAGAAACTACTCATTTCTGATTATTGACACTCAATATTCTGAAGCTTATAGAATTTACTGATTCAGAATCTAAGGAACTGGACAAAGAAAGGTATTTATAAACAAGTGACCAAAAATATAGACAATAAAAATGAAAATAGCTCAGATGACCATCAAATATTTTATCATTCAGTCCACGCAGTCAGATTTGCTGCCTACATGAGTTGCAAAGAAAGATGAGAGCTAACTCATTCTTTGAAGAAATCACTTAAGCTGAATGGACATTCACAGAAATATCAAGTTGATGTAAAAAAGATGCCTATTTCTAACATAATAGAATACTGTATCACTTTCTTCTTACTAGATATTTTACTTGTACTTTTATTATGATATTATTCTAAAACAGTATATCCTTAAATGTAGACTCCTTAATAGTCCAAAAGGATGGGTTAAAAGTAGTTAAAGGCTATTACCACTACTTGAAAGTAAATTTATTCAATAGAAAAGAAAGGCTAATCAAGAAGGAAGGTAATATTGACATATTTGAATTAAAATAGAACACTGAAGACAGCAGAACCTGATAGATTCAATAGATATGAGGAGTGATACTATTTTATGAGAGGGGAAGAGGGAGATTTATATTAAGGATAACCATTTGTATCTGCTTAAAAAAATCTTCCTAAATAAAAGGCATTATTTTATGGGAATTTGTTTCCTATGGTATGTATTTTATTTAAAATCAAATTGGGGTATACCATAGATCATTCTGGTGATCTAGATAAGCACATAGCTAAGCATAAACCCAGAACAATAAAGATATTACTGATAAGAATACATACAAAATGATTTTTAGAGTTATATAAATTATAAATGCAATATCTCTAAATAATTTCTCCAGCAAATACACTGCATAAAAGTAGAGGCACTGATTCATATAATCATAACAAATTTAGAGAGTATTTTTTAAATGGAGAAAATCTATATTACTCTCTGATTCAAATGTTATTAAATCACAACAATTCTTTATCTGTATAGTGTCTCAGTTATTTTTATCTTCTTACTATGTACTCCAATATAGTATCCATTATACACATATACCTATTTAAATTTAATTTAACATAAGTTAAAATAAAATAAAAGTAAACATTTAGTTCCTCAGTTACACTAGCATATTTCACAAGCTTAATAGCTGTATAAGACTCAACTTTCCCATGTTGGGCAGTGCAGATATAGAACATTCCTAATTATTGTATAAGGTTCTATGGACAGAGCTTTAGAGACTACTTGGGAGAAACAGATGGCCTCCTAAAGAGCTATAGGCTGTGCAAGAAAAACTCGTATCAGTAACCAAGGTATAACCCTGTGCATGATTTCTAGAATCATAGCCCACAATGTGGTAAATCAGTTCAGGAAAAGTTATCCCCATTTTATAGATTAAAATTGATGCCCAGAAAGATAAAATGCTTTTCCTGAGGCCATATATGGAGCATAAGGCAGACCCATGAACTGAATTATTTTACTAAAAATTACAGTGCTGCCACTGATTTAATTTCTTTTAAATTTACTGATCATAATCTCCAAAAATACTTTGTACTAAATTTTAGAGAAATGTTCTAGGGCTAACTATATTGATCAATACAGAATACCAATAAAGGTGTAACAAATTCAGTAAACCGTTTACAAATCTAATTGACCAGGTAGGTAATTTAGGTGATTATGCTTAGTTGTCAACTTCATCAGTGTCCCATTACTAGTTAATATATGGTAGACATAATGGAATTTAACTTAATCTATTGTAGTAAGAAAAATATTGGATACAAAGTAGTATTTTTAGACCTTTGAGTTACATAAAAAAAGATGATTGTCAGACTGGCTTGAGCATAAATAGCATTTTGAAAAAAGACATTGTATGAATAGTAAAACAATTTGGGAAGAGTAAGTGTTCTGAGTTAACGTTATAGTTTCTTGACATCTTGAGATTTCTGAGTTTATGATTTCCCTAGAAAAAGCACATAGTATAGTTGTAATATCCTGTATTAAGAACAAAATAATTATGCTTTATTTAAAAAAGGTTGTCTGAATTTTCCAACTACTTTCATGTTTGTCCAACTGGGCACATTCTGAGTAGGCAAGAAAAAGATAACACACATACCTACCCTTTCTCTGCTTCTCCTGAGAGATCTCTGCTTCTCCCAAGAGATATCAATTTATTCTCATCTTCCTTAGCAAAACACAAATACCAGCTCTTATCATATTCTAGCAAAGAACTGGCTAACACTTTTATGGTTAAGAAATTTCAGAGCAAGAAGTACTTCAGTGGTCATAAATGTCTCTAATGGTTCCCTGCATATATCTGCTACTAAGAAGCGTTACAGTAGAAACGGGCTTGGAAAGTTCACACTGGACTCCCTGGGAAGCCTGGAGGCAGCAAGAGAAAGGTCTATATCAGAATGACCCTGTGAGGGGCTTTCTGGTCCTTATTCCCAGTTTGGAGAGTCACCTTTAAGAAATGGCAGCTATAGGGTTTGCTGCAGGGCACAGTAAAATGGCAAAGCTGTTTCCTCTAATACTTCTTGGTCAACATCATGACTTTATATTTCTATAATAGCCTCACTTGCAGGCAGAATTTCTTTGGGTTATATTTTTAATACTAAGAAAGAAAAAAAGTAACTCAAATTGTTTTTGGTAAGAATCGAAATTACCTGGACTGAGGGAATAAAATGAATAACAAGCAAAATGTACTCCAAAACAGATTTTGCAAACCTGTAAGCCATAGCACACTCAGCTCTTTAGACTAGAGTATGTGGCATCAGCACCCATTAGATGATTTTGTAACATGGACATGTAGACAGAAAGTGATTGTGAATGCTAATTGCCCACATGTATTATAATATTATATTAAGAAAAATATTTATTTCCAGTTGAGTAAAATATTTTAAGCACTCAAATCTACTTATCTTCTTTCCCTTTCTGTTTTTTCTTTTTTAAATTACAGGTTTTGTTGTCTGAAGTCAGGTTTCTTCAGGAAACAATAATAAGAGTTTCAAATTAAGGATTATATCCTCTACTGAAAAACTGGCATAAACTACTCTGGTTACTCAGTAAGGAATGAGCGTATACAAATAATTCTCTATGGATTTTATAGAAGGAAAAGCAGATTGAAGTTCAACAATTAAACTGCTCTGGACATATTTTCATTTTAGATTTCAGAAACTTACTTTACCATCTCTGAAATTCCCTGTACATGCATATTTTTTATTTAATGTTGTTTAGTTACAGTTGTCCCACCTTTTTCCCCATTGCTCACCCCTACCACATTCCTCCTCCCACAGTCAATCCCTCATTGTCTGTGCGCATGAGTCTTCTATTCATGCTTCTTCGCTTGCACTTTCCCCTCATTTTAAAAATAATAAAATTATATCAATGTTGGAAGATAAAAAAGGTACCAGCAAAAGACCAGGAAGTTTGAGGGACCTGGTAGAAAGTGAGCAGATGAAAGGGCACAGGTTCTCAAACAAAAGACTATGAAAAAATGCAGCTCCAAATACCAGTAGTAAATTCTTACTTCCCACAGAACATGAAGGACAAGAGCAGCCATAGAACAATCGTCCTGGGAATTAATTAAAATCCACCACTGAGAATGTGCAGGCCTCTAAAACACCTCACTCTTCCATACTCTCTTCATGTAATAGATGCCTCTTACAGAAATGGCTTTTGCCCCCAGGATAAAATCTGAGAAAACAAGCCATCTGTCTGGAGAAGGCACCGAATGTGGGTGTAGGAATACAAACGATAAGCAGGGCAGAGTTTAGAGTTAACTTCCAGCCTCAATTACAGATTGCAAGTAAAGTCAGCCATGTCAAAGTAGCACTGTCTCTACTTTGGCAATGTTGGCAATTTGGTGCACTCAATTCTGAAATGAAAACCCTACAGTGAAGCCTGCTTCTCAACACATTACCAGTTAAGGGAGAAGCTTATTGTTGAAATAAACTTACATAACCGTGCAGAAAATTTACTCCAGCTACTTCCCCTATTCTTTCATTTATATGTTGAACCAACAAAACACTAGACATTTGAAGAAACCAAAAGTATAAAAATGAATGAAAAAGACTAACAAAAATAACAAATCAGAAAAGATGAAATTGGTAATTTGGGGAGCAGAAGACAGCTTTGAAAATCTTATAATAGGCATTTTAGATAGAAAAAATTGATATTTAAGTTTATTATTTTGGTAATAAAGATGACCACTAGAAGTGTTCAAAATATGAGCAAGAACTATAAAAAATATTTATAAAATATTACAAAATATCTAATTTTATAGCAAAATGTCAACATATTTTTCCTGTGGTTAATAAATACAGAAGCAATATGTTTCTAATGATATTATGTTATAGAAATTCAGAGGAAAAATTAATTACTGGGACAAAAATGGCACTGTTTAAATTCAGTTTATTTTCACATCAATTAGCATATATTCAATATGCTTGGAAAACTTTCTAGTGAAAAATCTAAAGTAGTAACCAACCACCTGTTTATGGTCAAATGCTCCAGAAACGTAATCACTATCAGATCCCAAAGAATAATGGCCTTAGGGAAAAGATGAATTATAGGTTTCTGGAGGGCAGAGAGTATTTGATTTTTCATTCTCAAGAGACCTAAAAAATATAGAAACTATAAAAGTGTTTTCTTCTGGATCTGGGGGAGAAAAGCTATCACTGCATTTCATTTTGGGCCATTTTCCAAGGTCTGAAGGGAAAAAGTCCACCCATTGTTAATATAGTGAGAACGACTTGCATGACATCCATGTAACCTGGCAGCCAAGTTGAGTGGACTTCAGTGTGCATGCTGAAAAATAACAACTTCACTGTACTAATCAATGTGAGTGGTGAACAGTGTTAAGTGAGCATATGTACTGTGTGGCCATCATATTAAAAATGAACAAATAGAGCAACAGATCTGCATCAAATTTTGCATGAATCTTGAACATTCCTCCACAGAAACTATTTGGATGACTTTAGAAGGTTTTCAAGGATGATGTAATGAGTGTAGCACAAATAAAATTGTGGCATAAATGCACAAAAGATGGAAGTGATCCACATTCTGGAAGGCCTGCAACAAGAAGAACACCTGAGAATGTTGAATGTGTGTGGGCTGAAATCAACAGAGACTAGCGACTGACAGGGTGAGAACTAGAAGGTGATTTGGGGATTCCAAAAACTACTATGTCCAAGATTTTGGCACAGGATCTTGGCATGAAACATGTTGGAGCAAAATTTCGTCTGTGGCTTCTGGTACCAGGACAGAATGAACATCATACTGCAGTTATTAATGACTTGATTCAAACTGCTTCCAATGAACCAAATTTCCTTAAGAAGGTCATAACTTTGAGGGAGACTGATGCATCATTGTTCTATGTATAATATTCCTTGTATCTTGTATCTTCTTCAATAAATGTCTCTATTTTTCATAGCATGTGGCTTGATACTTTCTAGACAGGCATTGTATATACACTTTTGAAATATTTTACAGACATCATTTAATAATTTGAAGTACTTTTCAAATCTAATTCAACTATGAGGCTGAGGCTAGGTAGATAAAAAATTGAATGAGTTTAAAATAAATATTAATGACACTTTAAATGAAGATGAACATATCAGAATCATCAATAACACATTAAGAATGACAGATTTATATCAAGTTCACCAAATCAGCAACTGATTTGAACTTTGAGAAACTATTTCATAACTTGAGAAAAATGTTTCATTTTCCTATATAGTTTAGAAAATATTTCTTTATTTCTACTTTTGGCTATGCCTTTCCTCAATACTTTATTCACATATTGTTGAAAATACAATAGAAATTGGTATAACATAAATAGAATTAATCACAATTGTAAGAATCACTGCTTAAAAATTTGTGTGTGTGAAGTTGGTTCATTCAAACAAAGCTGAAATAGTAAGACAAATGAAACATCTAAAAATCTAGATGTGAATTAAATAATGAGTACTTACTAAACTCCCAATTTAAATAGTAATGGTTAATTAGGCTTTAATAACACTAGTATTAATAGTATTTTGTGAGAGACCTACAGCCAACATCATACTCAATGGACAAAAACTAAAATCTTTTCCACTAAGATCAGGAACAAGACAAGGTTGTCCACTTTCACCACTTCTATTCCAGCGGTTCTATTGAACATAGTATTGGAAGTCCTAGCCACAGAGATGAGACAAGAAAAGGAAATAAAAGGCATCCAAATCAGAAAGGAGGAAACAAAACTGTCATTGTTTGCAGATGACATGATAGTGTACATAGAAAATCCTATAGACTTGGCCAAAAAACTGCTCAACCTAATAAATATTTGGCAAAACAGTGGAATACAAAGTCAATATCCAGAAATCAAAGGTATTTTTGTATACCAACAATGAAACAGCAGAAGCAGAAATCAAGAAAAAAATCCCATTTGATATAGCAACAAGAAAAATAAGGAATAAACCTACCCAAGGAGGTAAAAGACCTGTACTCAGAAAACTACACAACACTGAAGAAAGAAATCAAGGAAGACACAAACAAATGGAAACATATACTGTGTTCATGGATCAGAAGAAATATCATCAAAATTTCCATTCTACCCAAACCAATTTACAGATTCAATGCAATACCTATTGAAGTACCAGTGGCATATTTCAGAGACATAGAACAAACACTTCAAAAATTTATATGGAACCATATACAACACTGAATAGCCTCCACAATCTTGAGAAAGAAAAGCAAAGAGGGAGGGATTACAATATCTGATACCAAACTGTATTACAAGGCCACTGTAATCAAAAGAGCCTGGTACTGGCATAAAAACAGGCACATGGACCAGTGGAACAGAACAGAGAGCCCAGAAATAAACCCTAGTCTCTATGGTCAGTTAATATTTGACAAAAGGGGCAGCAACATAAAATGAAGTAGAAATAGCCTTTCAACAAATGGTGTTGGGAGAACTGGACAGCTACATGCAAAAAAATGAAACTTGAGCACCAACTTACACCATACCCAAAAATAAATTCAAGTTGGATAAAAGATATAAATATAAGTTGTTACACCATTAAAGTCCTAGAGAAAGAACATAGGCAGGAAAATCTCAGATATTTCACACAGCAAAATTTTCACTGATATGTCCCCTAGAGCAAGGGACATAGAGGAAAGAATAAACAATGATACCTCATTGCCAATGATACCTCAGACAAGAGTTTCATCTCCAAAATACATAATGAACTGACATGACTCCACTCTAAGAAGACAAGCAACCCAATTAATAAATGGGCAAAGGACTTGAACAGACACTTCTCCAAGGAGAACATACAGAAGATCCAGAGACACATGAAAAGATGTTCAGTATTGCTAGCTATTAGAGAGATGCAAATTGAAACCACAATGAGATAACACTTCACAACAGTCAGAATGGCCATCGTAAACAAATCAACAAACAAGTGCTGGAGAGGTTGTGGAGAAAAGGGAACCCTGGTGCACTGTTTGTGGGATTGTAGACTGATACAACCTCTATGGAAAACGGTGTGGAATTTTCTCAGAAAACTAAAAATGGATCTGCCTTTTGACCTGGCAATTCCACTGCTAGGATTATGCCCTAATAACACAGAAACACCAATCCAAAAGATCCTATGCACCCCAATGTTCAAAGCAGCACAATTTACCATAGCCAAGTGCTGGAAGCAACCTAGGTGCCCATTAGTAAATGAATGGATCAAAAAACTATGGTACATTTACACAATGAAATTCTGTGCAGCAGAAAGAAAGAAGGAGCTCCTACCCTATGCAACAGCATGGATGGAACTGGAGAGCAATATGCTAAGTGAAATAAGCCAGGTGGTGAAAGACAAATACCATATGATCTCACCTTTAATAGGAATCTAATCAACAAAACAAACAAACAAGCAAAATATAACCAAAGACACTGAAATAATGAACAGGCTGACAGCGTCCAGAGAGGACAGGGGAGGGAATTTCAGGGGAAAAGGGGAAGGGTTTGCTGGAACATGTATAAGGGACACATGGACAATAATAAGGAGGGGATGGAAATGGGAGGGAGGTGGGAAGAGCTGAGGGGATGGGTTGGGATTGGAATACAAGACAGAAAACTGTACTTGAGCAACAATTAAAATAAAATAAAAACAGTACTTTGTTAGTAAAATTGCCTGTACTAGCTAGTGCTAGTACATAGCAATGAAATTTTGTGCAAATTCAAGTGAAATTGTATATAGTAAGCAATATGTTGTTAGAAGTATATTGTATAGAAGAACAAGAATATAAACTATTTCTTGAATCTTGACATGTTTATATATTCCAAATGACTAGGAGAAAGCTTCCTTCACAAATCTCAGTTAAGATGGAAATGCATCCATTCAAATACTGATATATATCACCATTTCAGAATTAAGAAACTGAAATAATACAAGTTAATATACAGAAGCACTTTATATGTTTTTTAAAATATGAAATAAAATCAAGAAATAGTTAACCAGTAACATAATGACAAGCCATTACTAAATGTATTATAAGATGCAAATATCTTTAAAATATATGTGCATATTTAATGCATGAATTAAAGTCATCAAGCATTCTGTAAACTGTCACCTAATTTAACAAATGTTAATAAGTTATTTATAAAAGGAATCTTTATAAAGAGTAAACATCACTAAAAATGCTTTAATAACTCATACTGTAGCAAACCTCTTTGTCCTTCCTATACCCCACAAATAATCTTTTTACTTTGGAAATACTTATGGGACACATCAAGACTGATACAAAACTTTTTTTAACATCACATTAAAAGTAGGTCTTCTTTAGTTCAGCCACTGTATCTAATGATGTTCATTAGTTATCAGGTAAAAAATTTAGTCAATCAAGTTGGTTGCATTTTGCATACAAAACATAAAACTATTATACAAATATTATCCTATTTTTAAACTCAATTTACTTAAAACAATTGATTTGTGCAGTTTTTTCTTTCATGTGTATATAAAGCAACCAAATATGGAGGTAAAACTATGCTAAATATAGTCACCAAGAACAAAATTATCTTTTCCTCAGGTTTTTAATTAATACATTAAACTTCATAGCAAACTATAAATAAGGATCCCAAATATTTTTGACTTATCAATGTATTTACACACTGTCTTCTAGCACTTTATACATTTACACACACATACATGTAAATATACACACGCAAAAGGATAAAATTTTCAATTTTTAATAGTCGTGCTGTAGAATAGTGCTTCATAATCTTCACTGAGCATGTAAATTAGCTAACATCTTCTTAAATGCACAGATTTGGTTCAGTAGATCTTGTGTGGAACCTGAAATTTTGCATTTCTAACAAATTCTCATTAGATTATGCTGCTTCCCTATGGAACCCACTGTGTAGAGAAAATCTTGACTAAATGTTTCCTAATCTTGATTAATCATTGGAAAGATATGGTGTACGTATGGTAGAAATACAGATTTTCTCACACTTTCACTGAAAATAATAAATCTCTGTTTGGGGTAAAACTCAGGAAAATGTGGTTGAGGTGGTTACCTCAGTTTGTTCAACAACTGACTTAAAAATAAAACTGGTAAACTTAACAAAAAAAATCTCTCCATTCTTTAATGTCTCAGTATTTCCAACAACATTTACATACTTCATAAACTTCTCTTGCTCAGTAACAAAAAATTATCATGAAATAGTGCATGGAGAAAAAAATCAAATATTGCTTACCATTATGTTTCAGTCAAATGACAACAGAAAAAAATTCCACAGAAACAAAAGATTACTCTTTAAAGTATCTACTATGCTCTAGTCACTGTGTCAGAAGTACTTTTAGACATTTCTCATTATATAGCATGAAAAATAAAATTATTTCTGCCAAAAGTAATAACCTAGTAACAACAAAAAAGATGGAGCAGCTTTCTATTCCATACAGATTTTATGGTAGCCAGATGGAACTTTGTTATCCAGCACATGATATGGACTCAATGAACTCATCTCCTGAAGTAGCAGAAAAGAGGGAGAGATTTGAGTGGACAAAGTCATTGAGGTGGGAAAACTTGGGCATATAAGGGCAGATTAAATATTTTGATTATTTTTGAGTCAGTTAAAAATAGGGAGAGCCCTGACCAGTGTGGCTTGGTTGGTTGGGTGTCCTTTTGCAAAGCCAACGTTTGCTGGTTTGATTCCCAGTCAAGGCCACATGCCTTGGTTGTGGGTTCACCCTATTCAGATATGATACAAGAGGCAATTGATCAATGTTTTTCTCTCGCATCAACGTTTCTCTCCCTCTTTTCCTTCCTTCCTTCACTTCTCTCTAAAAACAAACAAACAAATAAATATTTTTTTTAAAAAAAAATAAGGAATTATAAATCACCTGGCAAGAGGCAGAAATTTTTGAAAAAGTGGACAGACTCAAGAATGGTAAATAAGTGCTTCAACTATCAAGCAGAGGAGAAAGTATAATGAGAAGAAAAAGTTTAATGAGAATAAAGTATTGGTTCAAGAAAAAAATTTAAAATGTAAACTAATAGGAAAAATACAGTAAGATATAAAATTGAAAAAAATCAAAATTTTCAGAACTTGACTTTGAACACCGTCTGGTGATTGTCAGTTCCATTTTGTGTCCTCGTCAGAAGTTAGTGGAGCTGAAAATCCCTGGTTTAAAGGAGGTGGAGAAGAAGGAAGTCAAGATGTTCAAGGTAAGGCAGCTAGCATGACTCAAATATTTTGGCATTTTTCTAATATGGTGGAGGAAGTTTTATTTTAAATGATATTTTTTAGTGGGATAATTAAAAACCCAGGAAAATGCCACAGGGCTATAACATAATGGAGACACACTGGAGTCAGTCCTAAATCTGGATCTCAGTTTAATCATCTACTAAAATGTGATCATAGACAAATTATTTTACTTTTTAGTTATGCTCATTTCCCTTGAAGACAAAAACAGGTGTATACAGATATAATAAAAGGCTTCTGCCAACATGAATGCATTGCAATTTTGCCTCTTAAAAGCTGACATACTTGATACTATAATTTACTCATCTTCAATTTTCTGTCCAATTCAGATGAAAGTGGGTTTCTATGTCCTGTAAAGATTCATTAACTTCATCTCTGCCCCTGATCCCAGCACTCTCCTTTGTTACCTTTTAGACCTTGTTTCAACTCTTGGTTCTTTCCTTCTTGTATTTTTAATTTTTCATCTTTACTGCCCCATTTCCCAAGATGCTTTCTCAGTTTTGCTCCACATCAAGCCCCCACCCAATCATCTCCCTGTTAATCAGTTTTTTTCCCAAAGGAATAGTGTATACTACTTCAGAACTTGACTTGGAACACCATCTGGTGATTCCAAGAGATCCTCTCTACCAATACTTACCATTCAAGTCACTGCCATAGACATTGCTCAAAATCTTACAGAATATTTAAGGCCCTTTAAAAGGTCCACTCACAACTTGAAATTAGGCCCTGGTCTATATTTAAAGGTTGCACATGCCAACATTTCTCCACAATGTTCTCCAATTCTCCACATGCAATACACTACATTATGTCTTTGAAAACCACTTATCCCTTTCTCTCTTCTGTAACTTAGCTTATTCTGTTCCCAATGCCTAGAATGTTCCCTATAGTTCCAGTGTGAAGAAGTTTTGTTAGGTTTTCTCAAAACTTCTACTCAAGTAACCACTTCCATATACATATCTCTAATTCCTCAGTACAATGATTAAATCACTGTTTACACTTTTTGAGTGCTAAATTATATATTTCTCATCTTCATAGCCAATACTTCTCAAATTTAGGTGATTATTTGATATTTTACTGAAAAATTCTGTAGACTTCTGAGTTATTCAGAGTATATGCTCAGTGAATGTCTTGAATGGAACTGAGTATTGGTGGCTGTAAAAGAATAATTACGGAATTGTGGATTGGATTATTGTAGACATATGAGATCAAAAGAGTGATTAATCAATGTAAACTACATTGTTAAAAAAGCATTCATATGAGATAGTAATTGAATTGGGCCTTCTATAACCAGTATAATTTGATAAG
Organism: Carollia perspicillata; assembly: GCA_004027735.1. Taxonomy (NCBI): domain Eukaryota; kingdom Metazoa; phylum Chordata; class Mammalia; order Chiroptera; family Phyllostomidae; genus Carollia; species Carollia perspicillata. The sequence continues at coordinate 27,727 of PVKM010005163.1, forward strand.
CAGAAAAGGGAAGAAGCTACAGAGTGATAATAACATGAGAAAAGGAAAAGGAAAAATGAGATATTGTATATTTGGGAACAGAAAGTAGATATATCAATCGGAACGAAGCTAATGGCTTTGTTTATAAAATAACAGAGGTGGAAGTTGAGAAAGAAAAATAAAGGCCTGGTTGGGGTGGTGGGTAGATGAGTGCAAGGCTTAGCTTTGTAGTTTTATCCAGCCATTTGGCAGGCATTAAAGCCTCTATACAAGTCATTATAAAGAGAAATAGGAGCAATTATTTATCCTATGATTGTATCAATGCAAACTAGTATGTGGTAATTAACAACAGTAAAATGGATTGCTCAAGATATTTTTAGGGATTTCCTAGAACCATAATTTCTCAACAGAATTCTAATCTCTGTACTTTCCTGAATATATTTTACAGGATTAAACTTGTATGTTATTTGGGCTTAGCATCTTCATTTGGTCAATTAAATAATCTATTCTGAGCTTTACCTACTTAAATATTTGAGATTTTAATATCAGGCAAAGTATTATCTTGATCTATTTTCCTTTATATTAAGATCAGGATGCCCCACTAATCACTTATTTTTAATTGTTAAGATAGAATACTTGTCTATTAGGTAGTAAACAGCCAACTTAAAAAGCCAGGGAAACCCTCTTTGTTTCTCTTTACAGAGCAATTGATTTTGCTTGAATGTGTAGCTTAAATGAAAGGAAAATGATTGTATAGAATTAAAACTTAGTAACAATTAAGCATATCCCTTTAAACATTAAGAACTAAATTAGGAATTCCCTGTATATATTTTAAAAATAAGCCTTTTTACTAGCTGAAATTCTCATAAAATGTAAGCGATAAGTCAACAGTATGAGATTCATGATTCACTTTAAAATGTTTTAGGGAAATTATTGAAAGTACTTAAATTTTTCTTTTCTAAAACCCCAACCTATAAATAAAACAATATCATATATCTGCTTGAGATGATAAAAGTGTCCTCAACAAACCAAGTTGTCAAATAATAGGTACAAGGACTGTCCAGTAAGTATACAGCCAAGTACTATGAAAAATGGAGACACTTACTGAAGCAGATACAAGATACAAGAAACATCATATATAGGACAGTGATGCCACAGTCCCCTTCAAAGTAGGCACCCTGGGACCTCACACAGTTCTGCCAGCATCATTAGTAATTGCAGCATGATATTCCCTCTCCTCTGGTAGCAGAATCCACAGAACAAATTTTGCCCCAGCATATTTCATGCTAAGATCCTGCATCAAAATCTTGGACATAGTAGTTTTTGGAATCCCCTGATCAGCTTCTAGTTCTTGCACTGTCAGTTACCGATCTTTGTTAATTCAGCCTGTACATGTTCAATATTATCAGGTGTTCTGCTTGTTGCAAGCCTTCCAAAATGTGGATCACTTTAAAAAAATTCTCTTTCATCTTTGAAACATTTGTGTCACACTGATTTGCACTGCACTCATTGCATCATCCCCGAACCCTTCTGAATCATCTGAATAGTTTCTGTGGAGGAATGTTTGAGCTTCATGCAAAATTTGATGCAGATTTGTTGCTCTATTTGCTCAGTCATTTTGAATTCAACAGTCACACAGTACACATGCTCCATCAATGGCATCTGCCACCCCCACTGACTAGTATATTGAAGTCATCACCATTCATGCATGAAAATTCCAGGCTACTGTCCTTGGACGCCAGGTTACGTGGATGTGGCACCAACTGTTTTCATTATATTAGCAATGGCTGGACTTTTTCTGGACAGATCTTCGCATATATGCTGATATTAAAAGTGATCATGAAATTATCTGGTTCTGAAACCTCATAGGTAAATATAATTTACCTATGTTTTGTTCCAAAACAACATTTGGAAAAGCTGAGTGTTTTTCTTAATTGATAGATGTATATGAACAACTCAAGACTAAAGAACTGTCATATCAACAATAGCTCCCCCTTAAAGTCAATGAATGATGAAAGGAAAATGTAGACAATTATACTTGAACAACAATAAAAAATGCAAAAAAATATATTAGAGAAGACAGATTCTTTAGTTTTCTCAACTGTACAATTTAAAAAACTTGAATTTGATGTACCATAAAGATAATTTGGCTAAAATATTCTATCAGTCCATGTAGGATGGAAATGTAAACTGGGTGGATATCCTCAGCGGTACAACTGTTCTAATAAAGCATAGTGACTAAAAAACAAACAGACCAAGTAAACATGCAAAAAATATATTTTCTGGCCTTAATATAAGAGAGTATAAGAGATAGTCAACTTACACTTATAAGTAACAATATTTAGGGATAAAACAATAACATATATTTTATTCATATTATTTTATTTATTTTAACTTTGTACTAATTATCTATGTATAAAAATATTCATTTGGTATATATATATATATTATACTTTAGAAATATAAAATTCCTAAACGTTTGAATTTGTTTATCAAATTTTAATGGCATTATTTTATCAACAGTCTCTATCTCAAAAATTATACAACAACATGTGGATTTATTAATTATGCTTAATTTAATGACAACTTATCTGAAATATTTACTTGATGCTTCCTATTTACTGTAATATCTCTTAAGATACTCTGAATTAGAGTACTTATGTAAGTACTTACTTCCATTCTACATAGTCTGTTTTAAGTCAGACTAAATACATGTAAAATTCAAAGTTAAAATTAAAATATTATATTTTTATTCTTAAAATACTACATATACAACCTATGTAATCCAGAGTATGATATTATAACTATTACTCTGCATTTGAAAGGTAGATCATTTTTGTTAATATTATAAAATATCACACAATCTCTCTACTGGAGTGGTAATGATTTCAGAAAAAAAGATCTTAGGAGTATGGTTTCATGAAAATTTAATGCTCTTTCTTAATGTTAAATATGACAAAAGATCCATCTTGAAATACTAAACTTCATTTAAAACTTTATTCTTTATCTTATTGTTAGTGTAAATTTGTTTGCACTAAATTTATTATTATTAGAAACATAATAGATTGGAAGTAAACAAATGCAATTTCATCTAAGTTGTATGATGCATAATATAATTGTAGCATGACAGAACTCTGTTAATATTAAGCTTTCTGAACACCACTGGATAGGATATAAAGTACGGCATGCAGTTTCAGGTTTAAGTCTTAATATCAATGGAAATCATGTGCTGTTTAATGTAATGTCCTACATATGTATTAAAATTATATTTTAAGGTAAATATATTGTTGCATGAATGGTGTCAATAATATGTATTTGAGTCCTTAATTTTTTATTCCTGTAAAAAACAAATAACTCATTTGCATAATAAAAACAAATGTAAACACGTAACTTCAAAAGAAGAAAAATTACTTGCAGATAAAATCCAGTAATAATGCATGTATAAAGGAGGATTCCTGAAAACAGAATTTATTTACAAAAAAAAAATGTGTACTGGTACTTATTCTTACATATTTAAACTTCAGTCATCTTCAAAATACTCTCCAGTTGATACAATACACCTATCGAGATGTTTTTTCCACTGCTCAAAACAGTTTTTGAACTTGTCAATTTTGATGCTTTCTAGTGCTTCTGCCATTTTTTGTTTCACCTCTTCCACATCAGCAAAACATTTCCCTTTGAGGACTTTTTTCATCCAGGGGAAGAAAAAGTCACTTAGGGTAAGATCAGATGAATAGGGAGGGTGGGGTATAGGGGTCAGGCCATTTTCAGTCAAAAACTGCTGAACACTCAACACAGTGTGGGCAGATGAGCCCAGAAATCAATCATCATGAAATGGGCAAACATGGTGAAAGAGTCTTCAGAAAAAAATCACTGAAGTTGAATGTAGCCTCTCACAACAACCCCAGTGAGTACACTGTTTACGGATGGGTTCCTAGAACATTCACCTAGCAAAGGAAACCTGTGCCACAAGGGGCCGACCTTCCTGAAGATAACTCTGGTTTTTTTGGGTCCCCCCTCATTTTTCATTTACAAAAAACATTTAAATACATATATAATATGCATGTTCATGTGTGTGCATGAGCATTCATAAGTCACAAAGATTTATAAACTAGAATGACCTGTTGTTTGTGCTTTTCACTTACTATTATGGTGAAATAAGATGATATGAAAATATATAAGAAACATATACAACTAATAAATATGGAATATGTATTTTATAAGTGCTGTTAAGAAATATGCAATAACTAAGAGTAAAGTGTTAGAAGGTAAGGCAGATTATAGTCTTCACATTTGTAAAGACTATGACTAATAGCTTATTTCAAAATTTTTGTAATGTTAAAAAATACAGTTTGAATGGTTGCCACATACATATTCTGTAGTGTTTGCCACATGCATGTTCTGTAGTGTTTATCACTTTACTTAATGAAAATACACTAACAACAATAAAATCAGATAACTAAATAAATAATCCTTTCATCAGATCCCAATTTCAACCATATTCATGATTTGGTGAATGGTCAAGGGGAGTACATTATTCACTATAAATTTCAAAGAAAACTCTTTATGGAAAAGCTCTACTACTTGTCCTTTCTGGAATTAACTTCAAGAACATTCATGGCAATCTCTAATATTGCAATAAAACAGAAGGTGAGAGGCAATTACTCAGGAGAGGGAGGTTTATAGAATAAACTGAGCTCAGAGAGCTACATCTCAGCCACATGATGTGTATAAATATAATTATTAATATCTTACATTATGGAAGGGAAAAAGAATTAATCAAGAAATTGCATACAACCCTGGCTGGTGTGGCTTAGTGGATTGAGTGCTGGCCTGTGAACCAAAGGATTGCTGGTTTGATTCCTAGTCAGGGCACATACCTGGGTTGTGGGCCAGGTTACCAGTAGGGGGTATGCTACAGGCAAACCATGCATAGATGTTTTTCTCTCTTTTTTTCTCCCTTCCCCTCTCTCTAAAAATAAATAAATCGAATCTTTAAAAAAAGAAGTTGCATACAAACATCAGCGAAGGTTTTAAAAACAGAAACCTTTGTTCTATTTCCAATGAAGTATCTGGAAACTTTTTAATAGTAGCCCTAAACATGGTCATTATAACACACCTTTTTGGCATTAACAAAATCAGCTGTAAGATAAATGTTTGAAGTATTTGATTATCCTAAGTTTATTTGATACCAAGGGACCTAGTATAGTACCAATATATAGCAAATAAAAGCTACTCAAAATAAACACAATGAATAAACAAATCTAACTTGCACTGCTTCATAATAGGCTCAAATTTATACTAACACAACCTTAACAGTAAGGCATTAAATCCAACAGTGTATGTTTCATGGGAAGTACTCTCCAAAAATATTATCAAGAAACTACCCTGGTTAATTGTCTCCAGCATGCTAGTTAAAATTATCAATACTTCTACAAAGTAGTAATTTATCTTGAAGTCTTGGTTATTAGTCTCTGCCAATATATTTATAATAGAGAAAGAAACTATTGGAGCTAATATGGTACTGCCACATTATTTCCTGACTTTGTATATTCATGAGTTTTTGCTGGATACAGACAACTAAGGACACAATCACTTTTCCTCATATTTTAGCCATGATATTCTTTGGCTTCTAGAAGGACATCATTTAGGTCTGGTGAAGCACAGTTCTTTTTCTTCCACTTTGCTACCTTCTGCTTAACAAATCAGAAAACATTTGTATAACACCAGGTTTGAGTAATTAAGTCAGCGTTCAACTGAAATTAATGAATATAAAGACTCCTCTCAGTGAGCAACATTTCCATCTGTCTTTGTCATGACCCAGAGTACAATGCCTAATGTCTCTTATTCAGTGTGAATACCAAATATATATTTAAATTTATGCCAAACAGAATTGCCCCTTTGGTCCAAGCAAGAGTATATTGATTTTACTCTAGATACTGTCTCAAAAATCTATTTCACACTTTCTATGTGTTAGTCATCACACTTAGTATTCTTGTTATCAAATGCAATCTCATTACTATCTTTTGACATAAAGAATATTATTGTACTAATTTTACAGATTGAGAGCATGAGGTTAAAAGATCAAGAAATTTGTCCAATATCCAATCTAGAAAGCTTATCTCAAAATTCATGAGATAGATTCTTTGGTGCTAGGTCCAATTTGTAAAGCCTAAAACAGAGATAAATTTGGAAGAGAAAATGAGAAATTCTTAAAAATCATCACTATTTTATTTTTATTTTTTCACATACACAATTACCACCAAAATTAAACATTCAGGAGGTAATAACAGAGGAAAGACTTATAGGGAGAAAGATTCGGTGTGGTCAGTGTCACTTAACTTGATATAAATGGCATGTGGACCAGCTGGCATAAGAACAGCCAAATCTCATTTTTAGTTTATACAGCCAACAAATTTTGTTCATCCAAATATTCATTTGATGCAATGGTAAAGGTTTTGAAAATAACACTGAAAAGTCAAACACCCAAAGCTTTTAACCTAATTGCCTTAGCACTTGGAGCTAACAGGTGGAGTGTTGCTTAAAATAATATATACTATATACTTAGGTGTAAAAACCAGTAGACAAAACTAACAACAGGCTATCTGCAGGTATGTGTTAATGAGGCTATTCAGGCAAATGAGGTGTCACCAAGGTCTAGTTTCTGAGGAACAAGCTCGGATTATGATTATGTGTCAGGGAAACCAAAGATTGTAAAATTAGGATCTTGACAGAGTCAGCCTTTTGTAAAGTTGTGTGCTAGATTAGGAGTTCCAGCCAAGATGGATATGTAGATAGAAATTCTTTGCTTCCTTGCACAACCTAAGAGAGGACAACAACCAATCTAAAATCAATAAAAAACCAGTAGTGCCAGAAAATCAAACTTCATTGAACTCAGACAACCAAGGAATTAAAGAAACAGTCGATCAAACCAGCCAGACCTGTAAGACGGAGGAAAAGAACCCTTGGCAAGGTTATGGACCACTCAGTGAGGTGGTATACCACGTGGGTGGGGCTGACTGGACAGGAAACTGAGACTCAGAACTGACTGTGGACTATGGCGGGGGTTGCCACAGTGGGCGAAACTCCTAGTCAAATACAAGAGTTCTTTGGAAGGTGGGGCTAGAGCAGAGCAAGTGAGCTGCATTGATCCTGCTCTGACCCCTCCAGGAGAGACAGTGCCACAACAGGATTGCCCTATCCTGGTGAATACCTAAAGTCTCACCCTTACAACTTACCAGGTGTGCCAAGACAAAGAAATATGGCCTAAATGAAAGAACAGATCAAAACTCCACATAGAGAGCTAAGCAATGAGGAGGTAGGCAACCTAACTGATGGAGAGTTCAATGCCCTGGTAATCAAAATGTTCACAGAATTGATTGAGCTTGGTTGCAAAATGAAAGAACAAATGAAGGATACCCAAAGTGAAATAAAGCAAACAATTCATGAAACCAACAGTGACAGGAAGGAAACCAGGACTCAAAGCAACAATTTTGAAAAAAAGGAAGAAATAAAAATGTAACCTGAACATAATGAAGAGACAAGAATTGAAGAAAATGAAGAGAGGCTTAGGAACCTCTGGGACAACTTTAAACGTTAAACATCCAAATCACAGGGATGCCAGAAGGAGAACAACAGTAGAAATTGAAAACTTATTTGAACAAATAATAAACGAAAACTTCCCCACTCTGGCAAAGGAAGTCCAGGAATTCCAGAGAGTCCCAAAGCAGTTGGATCCAAGGAGGAACACAACAAGGCATATGGTCATTAAGTTATCCAAGATTAAAGATAAAGATAAAGTCTTAAAAGCAGCAAGAGAAAGGAGAGAGTTACCTGTAAAAGAGTGCTCATAAGACTACCAGCTGATTTCTCAAAAGAAACCTTACAGGCAAGAAAGTGCTGGAAAGAAGTATTCCAAGTCATGAAAGGCAAGGTCTAGCAACCAAGATTACTCTGTCCAGCAAAGCTATCCTTTAGAATGGAAGGGCAGATAAAGTGCTTCTCAGATAAGGTCAAGTTACAGGAGTTCATCATCACCAAGCCCTTATTATGTGAAATGTTAAAGGGATTTATATAAGAAATTGAAGAAGATAAAAAACTATGAACAATAAAATGACAACAAACTAACAACTATCAACAACTGAACCTAAAAAAAATGAAAACAAAAACTAAGCAAACAACTAGAAAAGGAACAGAATCAGATAAATGGACATCACTTGGAGGGTTTTCAATGGGAAGGGAAGGGGAGGAAGAGTAGCGTAAAGGTACAAGGAATAAGAAACATAACTTGTAGGCATAAAATAGATGGGGAGAGGTTAAGAATGGTATAGGAAGCAGAGCATTCAAAGAACTTGTAAGTACAACCCAAGGACATGAACTAAGGGAGGGAATGCTGGAGGTTTGGGGGGTGTAGGGCAGAGGGGGTATAAAGGGAGAAAAATTGGGAAAACTGTAATAGCATAATCAATAAAATATACTTTAATAAATAAAGAAAAGAAAAAAATAAAGTTGTGTGCTGTATTAGGGAAAATAAAAGACATCTATCCTATTACCAAAGTTTGAAAGAAAAGTAAAATAAGTGAAGATTTTCCCATATTAGAATTAAATATAATGTAAAAAATTAATATACTTGAAAATACATTTGAAAAAAATTGAGTGAAAAGCAAATATTGAAAACTAATCTCTCACAGTGAAGCTTTCTTGCTCTCAGATTCTTGTCCTTTAAAGTCATAACTTAGTGCTATTTTCTATAAAAGTCCAAGTTATAATAAGGATATTGTTAATCTTAGAATATTAAACATACAATTTATGGGGTCAAACATTCCTTTTAAATACAGTAAGTAGATAGAAGTTAAGGTTACAATTTTCAGGTAGATGTTATGTGAGTACAATTACTACTACCCACTATTGCAATAAACTAGATCAGGCACAATAGCTGTAATCTATTATTGGGTACATAAATGTATCCCTAGTGTTCAACAACCTGACCATAAGGAGGTGCAATACTTGGGTGATGGCTAATACCCAATGGCTACTTACAGAGCAAAATGCCAGAAAATACTCCTCTGAAATCTTACTTTTGTTTTTGTTAGAAACTTCATACAATAAACACCTGAAGAGGATAGTATGATAGAGAGCTTTTGACAACTGCTTAATACCAAATATGTAACATTACTTACTTTCTTAAAGGTAAAATGGAAGTAATATGTGTGGTATTAAATTAGTACATTGACAGGGCGTTATGTAGGATCTCTTAAAATTCTGAGAGCTATTACAATGATATACAATTTATTATAAATATTAGTTGTATAGATTATAAAAGAACATGGCTGGCTTTAAGCACAACTATCCTTTCTAACTCTGTCTTCCTTTTAGCCCACCAGTAATGTCATTGTATCCCAGACTTACTAGAGTACTACTCTGGCATAGGAATACTGGTGCCTATAAAATTGAATACATACTGAGATCCATGCCTTTCACATAGAAATAGTCAACTAAAAAATAACAGAGAGTATTTGTTTTAGTTTTCATCTTGATTTTAAAACACATTGTGTAACCATTTTAACTTGTAGAAAATTTATATCAAAAATAGTCAATAAAGAAAAATAAGCACCTACTTCATATATATAGTATTTTCTTTGTGTTATGAAGCCAAGAGACATCATCAGCAAAACCATTCAGTGTTTAATTAACTACCAACTTGGGTGCACTGCAGGGATGGCAAACACCTGGTCCATATACTGACACACTCCCTCCCCAGCAGAAACCATAGCAGACCTCACTAATTCATCCTGGTACTTTTTCTGTTTTAGGTACAAACTGTAGCCTCACACATGGAACAACCTCAGACTCCTATTCCACACAATACTCAAGACAGGCATGAACAATTTGGGAAGACCAACACACTGGTAATCACAAACTTCACCCATGCCAATAGGCATGGCAATGCCAATAGGAATTAGGTGAGTAACTTAATTTCTTCTTGGTTCCTCTTCATCCTGAAGACATACCAGTGAAAACATAAAGATCCAATGCTACATATTTCTTTTTTATACAGCAAAGGAATAGAGAATGAATTTTTAAAAACGGTAGCAGTAGTTTTTGTAGTTGGCTATTATTAGCAGATAAGTCAGTTTACTCTTCAATCTAATGAAAAACATTTTTTCCATTAGGTTACTTGAGGAAAGTGTCACTAATTAAGAATACAGCCTGTTCCATTTTTAAAGCACTGTTTCAAGGTATATTTTTGGATTAATCTTCTTTATTAAGTTAAGGTATACAGTTTATTTTGAAGTTTAACTTAATTTATCTTCTTTCAAAGTAATAGAGAATACTTAGAAATTAAGATCACTTTAGTCTTTCACACAAATTTATATCAGTTCAGCAAAATTTACCACTACTTTTTAATTTTTCTATTTTTCAAATGTTGTTATTGCAAAGAACACTCAGAAAGGCAAGCATTTTAGGATTAAAATAAATGAAACCCCAAACTAGATGATTTCAGATAGACCATTATGAAACATGTTTTTATGTACAAAATTTATTACCAATATTCTGTATTCACTATTTCCATAAAATGATACGTTATTGATATTTCCACTTCTACTTTTGTTTTGCATCTAACTTTTTGTATTTGTAGTATTTTCAGACATGTAAATATTACATCTGAATAAATAATTATTTTCAAATACATTTCTGAAGTTCAGGTACTTTGTTTAAGAAACATATTATACATGCCTCACCTGACTAAATGTCATCTTTATCAAGATAAAAGCAACATTAATTCAAACAGGAAAAGTATTTTCCAAAATATTCCTTTCCTTCAGTTTTCTATAAAGTATGTCAGATGAGGACTAGGAAAAATTTTTGTTCAAGTTGTATTTTACTGCCACACTCCAACAAACACGTTTTCATCTAAATTATTTTGTCAACAGCCTATAGTACCCTTGCTAACTTTATTTGGCACCAGTGCATAATTAGATGCACAGGGGTGTGACTCCAATTGAAGGTGTTGGCATTGTAGCACTCTGCGAAAATATTAACTGAGGTTAACTCCAATTTTCTCTTCTTTAATTAAATGCACATGGTACTAATGAGGTAACCTACTGTTCCTTGATAGCACTAATTAGCTAAGAGGAGAGTACACTCTCACACTGCAATTTAAACCTAAAAATAAGGTTGAAATATGCTAATTGCAGGCAATTTTAAACCAGTACAAGTTGAAGAACTAGTCATAATAAGAGAAGCTGACTGCTTTACAGTTAGACAGCTGTAACTTCGGTTTAAATCTAAACAAGCCCCAGGATTTTTGGACTGCTATTTAACACAGTCATGGGCATCCTACAAAATAAAATGCTATTTCATGCCATAGTAATGATTTAGACTAAAAAAAATCCTCAGATTGCCACTCATCTATATAAAACCAAAAATAAGTATCATGAGAACTGCAAAAGTGCCACAACACAATTTGTAGTTAATACTGAAAATTAAACTCAATAAATAAAAAATATTACCTTAAATTCATTCAAGATCACCCCTATTAAGTAAAATATTCTAATCTGTGTTTCCAATATAGACGAAACATGTCAATGTGTTGAAGATTTGTCATCCCAATCAGAAGGGAAGATACAGAGAGGTATAAATGTGCACATCTGAGAAATACTCAAACAGGAGATTTCCACACAATATACAATTATAGTAATAAAGTATAAAAAAGATGCTATGGATTAAAATGTTATAGTTATGGATGAAGGGATACAGGTGCCAAAATATCAGAAAGATTTCATTATAAGAGGAAGATTTCAATACATTTCTTCTGCCAGTTAGAGCTTTGGGATGGAAGTAGCCTGAAACTTCACTGTGAGAGACAATGTTCTTCATTGTCAGCTGAAAACACTCAGAAATATGATTTCAGTAAATCTAAGTATAGTCCAAATATATATTCTTTGTTTCTCAAATATTTCCCAAATATGATCTTAACAGATAAACATTGAGATAACTTCAGACATGAAGCAAGATTCTGAAAATCTACTGAATCATCGAACAATATATGTTTTGATTTATGCAAAGTATATTTTCATTACTTTTGAGTCTGTAAAATCTATGACATCATATTTTTATTAGCCACAAACTTTGATGAACTGAAAATATTCACTGTGTCAGACAAATCTTTTCTACTATCACAGTGAAAAATGAAAATTTGTTCATGTTACTACAGAGAAAAATAAACCATATTAAATTGGCATTGTCATAAACCTATAATTAGGGATAGGAGAGATAGAGACAGTCCCTACACAGAGGACTCACAGTGATATTTTTCTTTTGCTGTCATTTTGCATGCAAAATCATAAAATATATATAGTTTAAATAATATAGTTAATAAGCAATAAACATAAATTCTTAAAGAGTAAAATTTGTGAGAAAATATCAACCTAATCTTAAGTTTACTGAAGAACAGTAACTTAGGAAGACAGGAAACTATTTGAAAGGCAAAGTTGTTTCCTTTTTAAATCTAACTCCAAAATAATAACCACTGGAGTTAAAAACATGTGAGAATAAATTTTGTACTTACCATTAGCAAATCATCATGTCTTGACAAAAGGCTTGGTTTAAGAAACTACTTTGGAAAACCCACCCAGATTTTTCTCCTGAATGTCCTAGAGCCTTCTACAATAGAAGAGATAGAATGTTGGCAAGAGATGCTAATAAACCTCTGATCAACCACGCCTTAACAGATCCTTGAAGTGGCAGATCTATAAAGGTATACAAAGGCAAACAAAATCAGACACTTAGAAATGGATCTCTTGGAGGCAACTTGATATATTCCATCAAATCACAGGGAAACACAATAGGAGTTGATATTTTAAGTATTTACATCTGTTTCAAACAAGCACCAAAGAATCTTTTAACAGTTGAAAGGCCAAAACAATGTACTGGAATGGGCTTTCACCTTTAACTTCAGAAGGAATCCATTCTTTAAATATGAATCATTATAATTTTCTGTTAAAACAGTAAAGAATAAGTCATTAAGTATTGTAAATAAGAATACTAGCTCTGCAGACAGTCAGTCTGCCAGATTCAAATCATGACTCAACACTTAATAACAGTGTGACCTTTAGCAAGTTACTTAGCTTCTCTTGGCCCCTCTCTCTTTAGGAAGGGTGTAAGAAGTAACACCATAATATGGTTATTAAGTGCATTGACTTTTGAAGTACTTAGAATAGTGCTGCTACCTATATACTTAATGTTTAGTAGCTATGAATTTAATATTTATTAGCCATCATTATTGCTTCATAACAATATTCAATTTTTTAAAGAACTTATTAAAGTCCTACAATGTGTAAAACAATATTACACACTGTAAAAGATTCAGAAATTCTCAAGACATTGTATTTGCATTCAAATGGCCTTCAGTCTGTTGTTGCACTTCGTGATATCAATCTAAATGTCTTCCATGTGAATAAAAAGTATTTTTTCCCTTAGAAACCCAGTGCAGCAAAGCAAAAGATAGTATGAATGTGTTTACATTTAGTGACAGAAGACAATAGCTTCTAAGAAAGAATATAACTTTTTTAAAGATGAAGAAGGTATGTTTTTCATAGAAAGCAGTTAAGTATTATACATTAACTTTTCCATACATGTGAAAATGTTTTAAATTATAATTTTTATTGAGGTTGGCTAAAAGTATGTTCAAATTTATCTTTAACATGTTTAAAAATTTAGCTTCAAAACAGTGTGGTAAAAGGTGCAAATATTTTAAATGTTCAGCTAGTCAAGAAGTGTGGACACTCTGGATATGGTATAAAACAAGAATAAAATCAAATGATTGATTGGCATTTCTGCTACTCCAACTGTTTTATTTGTAGGTTTATTTGGCTTTCAGGCCATTTATCACATTTGATGGAAATTGTTTCAGGGCCAGTGTGGCCAGGGATGTTCCAGAATAATAAATGCTGGCTTTGCAGATTCCATCTACTTCATCCTTCCCAAGCCCATCTCTGAAATTCAGGTTAAAGGCTTTCTGGCTCTGACAGAGGAGGAAAAAAAAAAGAAAACTGATTCCTGGAAAACATTTTGAGTATTTTTTAAGATCAGTGGCTCAGAGTAGTTGTTGTACTTAGTGGAGTCCTTCAATGAGAAGGAGGGATTGTGTATGCCACATGACCAAATCAGTATGAGCACATGCCTGAGGTCTTTTCATTCTTCATTCTAGAGAAAGATTTAGCCCCACCTTATTTCCTTCTGTGGAACAAACTGCAAAACCCTCATATGATATTCAGAATAACATGATGTAGCCACTAAAGGACCACTTTGCAGAGAAGGAAAATGAAAAAATAATTTTCAACCCAAGGAGCTGAAACTATTATACAAGAAGTCATGCTTTTATGTATTTTTTAAAGTTGCTGTGCATCATATAGCACACTGCAAAAGAATTTCTGAGTAAGCTGTTATAATTGCAGATTCAACTTTAAAAGATCTGAGAGACAGAGTCCAGGAACAAGGATCTTCGTGATGGTGACCACATTTTGAGAAATGTTGTTTTCCCTGTTTAGGATGTTTGTATGACAGGTGATTTTTCATTATTTTATTCTATTTTTCAGTCAGTCAACAGTTTTTCAGTACCTACTATATGTTATAAACTATATTAGCTATGTGGCTATAAAAATGAATGAAAAATTTACTTGCCTCCAAGAGAGTGAAAAAAACAGCCTTGTAAATTAAGATGTAACAAAGTAAGTGCCATTTACAGAGGCTCCTAGGGTTTTGTTGTTTTTGAACCCCTTTGGCAATCTGGTAAATGTAGAATAGCCTACTCAGAAAAATTTAATTGCATAAAATAAAATATAAGGTATTAGAAAGGAAATGAGTTTCCATTCTAAATTTTTTATTCCATATTTCAATAATATTTTAAAACTCACACTTGTGAAATATTAATAAATGTGTTTCTTTATTAATGTATTAAATGATAAGATATAGTGGCAGGTTTGATAACTACTATAATTTTGAAGTAGTACTAACCATTAATAGTATTTCTTGATATTGTTACTAACTGCAATGTGATATGAAAATATCTTTGTTGGTGACAATATCACAGATACTGCTAATACTACTGTGGTTTATTGCCTACATTCAAAATAGAAGAAAATATTAAGACTTAATTAGAAGTGAAATTTAGACTTCCTCCATTCATGTTAAGGCCTTGTGAAGTCTATGTGGATCCATGATCAAGAGACCCTACATTAGTGAGAATATATTGTTGAAGAGGTAAAAAGTAGGCTGATCATATTGAATAAAGACATTTTCTAGGTAACTCCGAAAGAATGAGTAGAAATGTACTGGGGGAAGAAGCAGGAGAAAATTAAGGAAGAGTCCAAGGAATTTAGGGTTTTGCCTTAAGAAATATAAAAATTGGGGTATGGCATGAGTGTGGAATGGATGGGGAGAAGTGATGAGAAATAAGGCTGGAAAGATTAGGACTATGAGGAGATATACTCATCAGACAAAATGGATTTGTCTAAGGTAAAGGGAAGTCACAGATTTATAATTTAGAAAACAAAGAAAAAGCATGAGGGTATGGGTTATGTCTGAAATTGGGAAAAGTTTGGGTCTGGCAGCCTAAGATGCCCATAGTTTCATCAGAGAGCAGTTACCACCAAATAAATAGCAATGAGAAGGAGAAAAGGATACTCAATTTGAGGAAAGGCTTACTTTGAAGATTTGAAGATGACTTCAGTGACTGAGTGACAGAGTATAGGATAAGGGACACTGGAAATAGACTGTGATATTGCTAGCAAGTTAAGAGGATGCAAGAAAAAAAATTTAAGGAATAGAAGAGAATCTGTTTCCTTTGGAAATACTAAATTAGAAGTGACTGCAGGACATTCAGGTAGATATTTCCAGCAGACCTTTGAGAAAACAAGCCTTAACTTCAGTAGAAAGGCAAAACATACAAACCTGAGATCACCACCTTATATGGCAGTAACCCTATAGGGAGTGGATGATTCTGTCATGAGATCAAAGGAGTGGTTCTCAACATATGTCATGTGTTAACAGCACCTGAGAAGCTTTGAATAAATATTGATGCTGGGCTCCACCTTCCTGAGCTCCTGATTTAATTAGGCTAGGGTAGAGTTCTGACTTTTTTTTTTTAATAAGCACTCTGAGTAATGATAATGTGCAGGCAGAGTTTAGCACCACTGATATAATTGTTGAATAAAAAGTTATGGACAGAGTTAAAGAAAGCCATCAAAAGAGAGAGAACAGATATGGTCAGAGAAGTGGTGTCAAAAACTTCAAATGTTTTGTCAGGGTCCAGCAGGATGAGACTTAAATACAACTCTCTGACATTGTCAGTAATATTCAGTAGAATCATTTCAGGAGGGTAGCAGGGACAGAAACAGAACTACAGTATATTGAAAAAGGAATGAAAGTTGAAGTGCAAACAATTCTTTCCAAAATTTTAATGATGAAGAAATGCATAGGGTTAGGAAGATTACATGACATAAAACAAAAGTTGATATATGATTTTTATTTTTTGGTGTTTTTATTTATAAAGATGGGAAGATACAGAAAAATGGGAGACTGAAGGTACAGAAAAACAAATCAAATGTCCAGCTGACAAGACAAGGTAATAGAAGAGGTGGGCAGAGGAAGATATCACACATAGGAAGAGAAATTGGCCTTGAAGATATCTTAGTGTGATACAAAAGAACATAATTAGAGGTGCCAGTATAAGCTTGTTTTAGATAAGAAAGAGATGAAAAAGGCAGCAAGTTCTTGCCTGGTACCCTCTAAATATTCTCTCTGAACTGAGAGGTGAAGTCACTGAGAATAAAGGAACTAGGTGTGAGGTAGTAGCTTTCAGTGTACAGGGAATGTAGAAAACTGGTGCTGGGAGAGATAGGGTGATTTATTAAAGACCAATGGAACAACTGCTAAACAGCGAAAAAGGCTAAGCTGAAGGAGACAATACTGCCTGATATAGTAATAATTTTCTAGAGGAATACTGAGTAGCTTGCTTGGGAATAATAGTAAGGAAAGCCATGTATCAATGATTTGGAGAATGAATGAACAAGTGCTATAGCAGGACAAGAAGATGACACAAAATAGTGTTTCTCACGTCATTGCTAATTATGGGATACAGCTTAGTCAAGAAGTGGAAGTGAGTGGAGGTGGTGATGATGTGCACTGGGAATAACAAGGGAGAATCATGCTTATGACTAAAGGGATTTTTTAGTTCCATCAGTTCAAATTGATTTTGAACACTTGGTTCAATCCATGGATAATATTATTAAAGGTACTGACTAATAAATGCATGGCCCTCATTGTTCACAGTGTCATCACCAAAAGGTTGCAGGTTTGATTCTGGTCAGGGCACATACCTAGGCTGCAGGTTAGCTCCCTGGTCAGGCAGGTATGGGAGGCAACTGATCGATGTTTCTCTCTCACATCGATGTTTCTCTTTCTCTCTCTCCCTTCCTCTCTCTCTAAAAATCAATAAACATATCCTCGGGTGAGGATTAAAAAATAATAAAATAAGTGTTTGTAATTATGTTTGTTTTACTCATGCATTAGTGTAAAATTTTAAAATAGTATATATTTTCTTTTTCTTGGTAAATATGTGCCAAAATGATATAACTCATTGGTAAAAATTCAACATGAAAATGCAACTTCACAGAATTAAATTATTGGGAATTCTTTTTTCCTTAATAGAAGAATTATTCACATTAAATGTGGTTAAGATTGTATCTATTTATATGGACAGCAAACTTATTTTAAAATAAACTTTATTTTTATTAATCTTTAAATATATATATATTGCATAGATTGAGGTATAACTCCATAAATTATTAAATAAGCCTTCATGTGTTAGTTGGTCCCATTTTCTTATACTTCTCTCTAGTTTGTGTTTCTCATATACAGGAAATCGGTTGATTTTTGCCTACCCAGCACCTATTCCTCTAATAGCACCAGTGTTTTCTTTGGGGAACCATCACCATTCTATACTCCAGATACAATCTTCATATGTAAATTGGTGGGACTGGCATAGGGATGGGTCTGTGGCACAAATAGGCCAATCAGACTCTCCCTTCCAGGAACTGATTCTTGAGATATGTGATGTCTGTAAAATAAAGAGAAATTCATCTAACCTAATACTGAATTCAAAAAAGCCTGTCTATTAAATCCTGCTCTGTCATTTGTCCTTTCTGCGACTAATTTTTTATTTAGCTTTTCTTTGTACTCTGTGAGCAGCTCTATATTCTTTCAATGTATTTTACTTTTTGTTGTTTAAGGGTTATGCCCATTTCTATAACTTGAAATCAAAGGTATAAACAAAGGAGATTATTTTAAAATATTTCAATCTATGGCCATACTGCCAAAATTAGGATTAAACTTTTATAGATTTAAAGTATGGTTTGGAACAAATTTTTGGCTATTACCCACTTTTATAGAATAAAGCAAAGATAAGGCTGAAAAATCATGACCTGGGCCTCATCTTTTTACTTTTGGCAAAGGAAGAGAAATAAAAACAGTGAAAATTAAGTCTTATAAATAGTGAAAGTGAAATTTAAGTCTTATAAATACGTCATCTTTTCTACTTGAAATGTCAGCTTGTATCCTCTGACTTTACATTTCACAAGCATATTTCAATATATAAAACTGGCAAGATAAAATATTAAAGTAAAAACATCAACACAGTCACAGTTTACTACTGTATTGATTTTGATGGGCATTAGCATCTTTCATTTTTACTATAATGTTTATATGCTTGTTCATTTTTATTGTTCAATATATTCTAAATTTAAATATATATATATTCATATATCTAAATAAGGGCTAGGTAAAACATTAACAAAGAAAGCTTAGTGGCAACCCTTATCCCAATCCATATACCATAGATATTTAGAGGATTTGAGACTTTAAAGTACTTAATATTAAGCAATTAAATCAACTAAAATTCCTAAAATAAGATTTGGTCCCCATTTCATAGTTAAAAGGTACTGAAGAGTTAACAAAGATTACATAATATAGCAATATTAAGGCCACATTTTTGCCTTTTTTTAGTCAATTCCCTTCTTATGTACCTCAGAAAGCTACTATCACAATTGGCACTAATTGGTCCTTGATAGAAATCTCAGCAAGAATCCAAGAATAGAAAAGATATGGACATCTCTCACCCATAGAGCTCTCCTGTTTTAACAGGCTGAGATCAAGGATGGGCAGATGACATGGATGCTGTCTACAAGAAGGATAAAACTTACCCCATTCACTAACTAGGTAGGCAACTTTAATCTCCTGGGATGTTAATTCAGTATTTTTCTTGTACCTAAAGATACTGAAAAACAAAAGATGCCCATGGTGCTCCTTACGAGTGGTATAGTTATTATATTTTGAGAGGGAATGAAGGCAGAAGTCAACAGAAACACTTCTGGCATAGGACACTCCTGCACGGTATCGGTGAATTGTTGTATTTTTGCTTACTTATTGTATGCTTGTTTGTTTCTTTCAAGATAATTTTTGAGCTCTTATGAAAAATAAATAGGGAGCTAGATTTCTTATGAACATCTGGAGAGTGGAAGACAAATTTTAAAGTAAAATTAATAAATCAAAGTGGACAGATTCTACATACAGGACAGATTCTGGGTATATTGAGGCTAGGAAGAAATATCTTATGTTCAAAAAGAATAATAGTTTTTGGTTTTCTGCTCTTCCTTTTGTATTATAATCCAAAGAAAATATATATGTCTCTTGTTACCTAAGAAGGTTAAGTGAGGTAAGATAAGGTAAGAAATACACCATGCTAAAACAATAGAGACTGCCTCCATTGTTAATTTTGACTGCTGACTTCATTCCAAACCTCAGCCTCCCTTTCCCTTGTGACCCCAGAAAGCTTGTACATGAATCACTTCCTTTGCCACTGGAGGGAAATTTAGACCACCTACCTGCTCAATGGCTCTTTCACTAGCCCTCCTCACAGCCACCATAAACTTCCTTTATTTTCCTAAGCAGCTGGGACCTACTTGTGCCCAATCAGCTGGCCCTGGAGTCTATGCAAGTAATAAAATTTCTATAAAATTCTCTTGGTATGTAAAGTGTCATCAGCTCTGACATCTGGACCCAATTTTAGTAAGGGGTCCCTCTCACTTCTGCAGGGTATTACGGTGTACTACTTAGTAGCTTAACACTTGGGATACAAAGTAAGTATCCCTAAACAAAAGAGTTTATAGACAAATTAGGTAAACAGACTACTAGTATCATAATAAATGCTATGACAGTTGAATGCAGTCACCTCTCTTGGGAGCATAAGAAAGATACTTATGAAGAAGACAGGGGAAAGAAAAGGATTTTAAATGAGGTAATAATAAATGAACATTAGCATACAAATGAGTGCGAGGTGGGGTAAAGTTGGAGAACATTCAAGACCAAAGAAAAGTTGGAATGAAGAAGGCTTGAAGGCATATGACCCCTTGGTATATTCTGAGAAACAGACAGTCCAGCAAGATCAGAGAAAAGAGTTCTGAGTAGGAGAGAGTGATGGAGATGAAGAC
Organism: Carollia perspicillata; assembly: GCA_004027735.1. Classification (NCBI taxonomy): domain Eukaryota; kingdom Metazoa; phylum Chordata; class Mammalia; order Chiroptera; family Phyllostomidae; genus Carollia; species Carollia perspicillata. Next base: position 48,255 of record PVKM010005163.1, read on the forward strand.
AAAGAGAGAAGCATAATTCAGATGCTTCTCCAAAGAGGACATACAGAGGATCTAGAAACACATGAAAAGATGTTCAATATCGCTAGGTATCAGAGAGATGCAAATTAAAACCACAATGAGATACCACGTCACACCAGTTAGAATGGCCATCATAAACAAAGTAACAAACAAGTGTTGGAGAGGTTGTGGAGAAAAGGGGACCCTAGTTCACTGTTGGCAGGAGTGCAGACTAGTACAACCACTATGGAAAACAGTATGGAATTTTCTCAGAAAACTAAAAATGGAAGTGGCTTTTGACTCAGCAATTCCACTGCTAGGGTTATATCCTAAGAACCCTGAAACAGCAATCCAAAAGAACCTATGCACCCCAATGTTCATAGCAGCACAATTTACAATAGCCAAGTACTGGAAGCAACCTAGGTGCCCATTAGTAAATGAATGTATCAAAAAAATATGGCACATTTACACAATGGAATTCTGTGCAGCAGAAAGAAAGAAAGAAGGAGCTCCTACCCTATGCAACAGCATGGATGGAACTGGAGAGCATTATGCTAAGTGAAATAAGCCAGGTGGTGAAGGACAAATACCATATGATCTCACCTTTAAAAGGAACTTAAACAACAAGACAAACAAGCAAGCAAAATATAACCAAAGGCATTGAAATAGAAAACAGGCTGACAGTAACCAGAGGGGAGAGGGGAGGGAATTTCAGGGGAAAAGGGGAAGGGGTCACAGGACCGAAT